>VYZW01010893.1:15606-68036 GCA_013401315.1 Balaeniceps rex | reverse complement strand
TATTCCCTGAAATGTATAGTGAAGATGTACGAAACAAAAAGAGTTCATAAATGGGAGAGACCATCCTTACAGAAATTACCACCTTTGAGATATCATTCTTACTTATCAGATATTTGAACAACAACAGTGATTATATAAATACATATATTTATTCTTCACATCCACAATTAACAATGCAACAAATAACTGTTGTAACCTGATTACTGTGTATACGACCAATGGTAGACAATTAACAATACTTGTTGGATAATAATATTATTGCTGGAAAAGGGATTCCAGACTTAATGACTATTTCAGCACTTCTGTATCAGCAAGCACTGTAGTAAGGGCTTTATGAGAGAAACTAGCAGATGGCATCATGAAATGCATCTCTTCCACAGTTGGGTTTGTATAATGCCCTACTCATCTGTTTCAGTTGGGTGCATAATGTGCTGTTCATCTATTTGATATCTGGCTTCCTGTTTGACCCTTTCAAACCTGTCAGTGATACAGCAAAAATAATTGACACCTTGGGAGTAAAGAAAATAATGGGAGAAGTTAGAACTGCTGAAGAGAGGAGGGATCCTTAGAGAGCTGCTTTGAGAGGAACAGTGTTGCAGGAACACACCCTGTCAAACCATGCAGCACCAACTGCAAGACTTTTCAAATGAGGGCTAAGGAGCAAGCAGGATGCTGCAGTGTTTTAATTACCTAATTGTACCTGTTCCCAAAACAGATGACTAAGCCGTATGCCCAGCAAAATGGTTATTGAATCATTAGTTCCACAGTACTGCCAGATTTCAAAACAAAACAAAACAACTGCCCCAGAGAAACCCAAAGCAAACAAGAGTATTGGTCAGGAAGCAGGAAAAAAAGCAACAGATATTTGAGAGCAGTGAGACCTCCTTATTATTAACCCATAAAATTCACATCATGGTGGATTAAGAAAAGACTGGCAGAATTAGAACACATGAGTGTGCTGTGGTTACTACTCTCTTCAAATGTGTACTGAGTTAAAATAATTGGTGTCTAAAATGACCAGATAACAATATTTGTAAAAATTAACTAGTCAAAACTACTGTAAGAATATCTAATAAAAGAGAGTGTGGTCTATGAATGTAGGCATGTATGACACCTGATCTAAAGTCATGCAACCAGTATTATGCATTATTATGCATTATCATACATTACTTGTTGGAGGCATTAGTTTAAATGTTTCTCCAGGAAATGTCTTATTGTGTTTTGCTACCAAGTGAAACGCAGGGATGTAAGTCTGAGCTAAAAAAAGGGGAAAATTAAATGTGATGAACTGTGAGGCGATGGTCTCTGTCATTCTTAATAAAAAAATATTCAGTGAAGCAACAACTGAGAAGAAGAGAAATAGAAGAACAAGTAGTGGGTGTCACAATACCTTACTTCAAGTGTTTAATGTAGGCATCTACATATGAGCTAGACAGCTAAACATCTATTATTGTACAGAAGAGAAATAAGGACTTCTAGAGCAGCTTTCATCTCATCCTAATTTAGATCTGTGCATTCTAGTTGTTTATAGTGGTGAGAAATTAATCTCACCCTTGACAGTCATCTTTTATGTATTTGCAGCATCTTATTTACTGTGTTCAATTCAACAAGATTATGTACCCACACAAATAAGTCAGAAATAATTCTACTCACTTTGATTTCAGTAACCATAAAAGCATTGATGCTAAGCTCAGTGTATGTGCTGGACAAAGGGACAACAGAGGGGAGAAGGTATATAAGAAGAAATGTATTTACAACAGGACAGCTCAAATGGTTGATCTGCATAGAATGGAAAGCAAGACTTTTTCCAGGGACAGCCAGTTATCCAGAGAAGGATCAAAGCCATGAAGACTAAGAGAGAGAAATACAAATTATGGAGAGCTAGGAATGCAATTTAAAAATGATCTGCCAAATTTTAATCTTGAGCTTACTGGTTCAAGAATACCATTATTTTAATTGTACTGAGCGGTGAACTGTATAGGAATATAACGTAGTTTTCCATCATTTGAGCCAAAAAAGTATAAACAAACTCAGTGATATTTATTTGTTTAAAATGATCTATTGCCATGTCATCAAGCTTTATTTATTAAGTCCCTATTGTCCATATGATATCTCCAGTCAGTGCTGTCTGTAATATTTAACATTATTCTGTAATTTTCTTCTTTGGTTAACCAAAGAGCATGTTCCAGAGTTATCATTATTATGCACGTTATGCAGCTTACTTAGACTAGTACAAATAGCAGCAAATGTCACTTAATTCAGAGCTATTCTTCTGCTGTAAAAGCAGTGTGAAAGTATTCTGAAAAATTACTATGTAAAATTAGAACTAGTTTATTCAACTGAGCAAACAACATATGTATTCAAACTTGTAACTTCATTAGTCCCAGAAATAAGTATTGTACTCCTTTCTTGGGTCTTGTGTGCATTTGTGAATCAATGCAACTGTGGGAATATAAGCTAGATTCTATTCCAATTTTTATGTCATTAATACAATAAAAGACTTAATCGAACTTCAGTCATCTAACAGTTAGACATCCAGACTATTCAATTCAAGACAATGTTAGACATCCAAATTGTTTCAATAACCATCAAACATCTCAGCTTTCTTATCCTAGCTGCTTCAAGTATCTGTCTTGAGATTAAAGAATGATCCTCTGGAGGTTTCCACTGCTATTAAAACTAGATTGGACAACAAGCTTTGAATAACCTTTAAAGGGCTGAAATTAAGTGAAAGGAGTCTCTCTTAGATCATCATCCCATAAGCTGTTCCACAACGGTTTATCACTGTGCCTATTTCAAGCCATTGAGGAAATGGGTTGTAGGTTGTGCCTTTAAAGGCTCAGAGTCCAAATTCATTGCAAGACCAGTGTATATGGTGGCTATCTAGTACATAATTAGATGGCAAAAAAAGAGCCAGTTCGACTTGCTGGCCTTTGAACAGAATGAGTAAATTTGACATTAAAAAAAAAAAAGCTCCATGTTTTTGTTTGAAAGCTGCAAATCCAAAATACATTTTTGTACAAACATCGTTTAGAGTAGAAGCTCAGAAGTTGTTTTTTGTGGTCTAAAAATATAAAGAAAAAATACGTGCAATGAAGCCTAAGCAAAACTCTTGCTTTTCCAATTTGGGGAGGACAAAAGAGTTCTTACCTTTGCAGCAAAAATGGAAGAGTCATATAACGAGACAGATATGTTTGTGTGTAAATCAACACTTGGCCATCCTCATTGAAGTATCCAACACTGCTATTCCATTTTGGAACTAATGATCCTCTTCTAGAAACATGTCCTCCCAGAGATGGATGACAGCTGGCTCCAGATGCAAGTTGGAAATATGGCATCCTAAAGTCAAGCAATCATCACAGCATGCCTGATGCCTATTATGGATATAGGGGAACAGCAGCCACATAGGCGACAAGCAGAATATTGTTGCCCCACCAAAGAACACAGTGCTAATTACAGTAATTTCAAGGAGGAATTTCTTAACTCAGACCGAGTTAAAAAGTGTACTGCAAAGTGAATGATTTTATGCACAGCAATTTCCTCAAAATCAGTCATTTTGATGTTTAGTGAGAGAAAACACTGGATGTAAGTAACCCCCACTGCTTGTCGGTAAGAACTGTGCTAGGGAAATATATTTTTTTAAGACAATAAAACTTATGTTGTTTTTATAGTAGCTTATACTGCACGTGTGATGATGTTTCTTTATTTCAGTTCTAAGGACCCTGTAGCTCAGTAAAAGCTTTCTGCACGTTTAGTTGCAGGTTAATTTATATTTCAGAATGCAACTGTGGATTTATGAAATACTTAAATCATCTGCAGTAGAGCAAGAACAAGTTTTGCTCTCTCTGCTAGATGCCTTTGGAGAGTGCTGCTGGTACTCAAATAGCACAATTATTCTCAGGGAGATATCTTTGGGTAGGCAAAGAGCTCTTACGATGGCACCTGAACACTTCCACCACCACTCTGCTCCTCCCAGTTCCCAATACCCACCTCCTTGCCATATCATCATTAACAGCTTTATCATCATCTCTAACAGTCACCAAAACCAATATTTCAAGTAGGCTCTCAGCCTACCGTGTGCACATGGTTGGCCAGATGAGCATCAAATCCACCAATGAAACACAGACATTTTGAGGGTTTGAGCGCCTGAGGGCCAATGATCTGAGGCTTTCCATACACATTCAGCGGCTTGCCCTGTAGTAATGGTAACAAGTCGATTGTCCCTACCCTGCCTGCCATCCCCTGTGGCACCCTGACATCTGTTTCCAAAAGCAACAACATACAGACAATACCTTCCACTGGTTACTGTTTAGTATAAACTAGCAAATAGCACCCAGGAAAAATCACTTTTTTAACCTCACAATCTTGTTCCCTTGGCTGACCGACATGCCATGTTGCTGCAAGGTTTTTGTTAGGACAATAAAGTAGCAACCATCAACTCTTTTCAAAATAAGGATTCTGACTGCCAGAGGGATTGCAGTAATTACACTTTCCGACGTAAATTCAAAAGTTGATGCCAGCGTTTGGGCTCAAGGTCCCTGCAGAAGTGGGTTTCACAACATGGCAGGGATCTGCTGACCCCGGGGAACCTGAAAGAATTGCTTTTCTCTATAGTTATCCAACACGTTTATCAGTACAATTTTGCATTTCTAATTCATTACTTCACAGCAGTAGCTTTGCAGGATGAAGATGGTGTTTGGAAAATTACCGCTACCTTTAAGTCATTGAGTTGGCTTCTGTGAACTGAGACTTGCCAAAATCAAAGACTGACCCAGCTGGGAAAAGTGACAGTTTGCTAATCGTTGGCATATGTACCTTAATTCTCCTACCCAGTCACCTAATCTTTTCCTCTTTCTTTCCAAAGAGTGCTGTTGTTACCCATCATAACCACCAATATTTTTTTCTTATTTTCATTTGTCTTTTTAGTCATCTCTACAGCTTGCTTTATTTGTATTTTTGGCAGCAGACACTTCAGAGCCTGGGTTGTTTAAAAAAGCCTGTTTTCTTCACAGTTGCTAGACTTCACTGTAACATGCCTCTGGCTCTTTGGTTTTTTATTTTAAATTTTTTTTTTTACCACATCGTGTGAAACATGAGTTATTTCTAGCTCTTCCTGCCACATAGACGAAAGTTTAGGAAGTGTAATTTTTTTCAGACAAGATATTGTTGTTCTTTACAATAAGGCCTAGCACCAACAAGTTTAGTTTTCTGTTTTGGCTACAAATTCACATCAATTTCTCTTAATTAATACTTTTGAGGACTGCAGCAGGGCTTGGTTGAGGACAGCATATGGGAGTATGTGGGAGCATATGGGAGTATGTGGGAGTAGTCTCGTCTTAACATCAGGTGGAGTCTCAGCTGGCAGCACAGGTGGTACAAGGGTGAGGGAGGCATCCCCTCTGGCAAATAGCAATTCTCCAAGAAATGATGAGCCAGCAAAGTTCCTCTTGAAGGGCACTAACACAGCGTGACAGAATGTGGCAGAGCTTTGCCAGTCCGCCCATGTTGCAGGCCCTCTGTGTAAGCTATATTTGCTGTATAAGAGCAGTAAAGAACTGACTTCAGCAGATGCCTGGGCATCATCCTTCCTTCGTGGATCTCTGTATCCCCAGTCCCATCACTTACACACAAGCCTTGCAGAGAGCCCAGCTGAGATCTAATGCAGCCCAGTCTGGTTTTGCATAATGCATGGCCTTTATATACATGCACGAAAAACCTCCATGTTTCATGTTGACATTAGATCTGGCCTTCATTGAAAATCTCCTAAGTAAATTAAATTTCAGGCTGTCTGAGGGAACACTTTGGTCCTGCACACCAAGCACCATCAGGTTGTACCGTCCTTTGTACTGTTAAGAAGCACAACGTCTGCCTGTCTTACAGACCTCACCTCTCAGAGCCCATGAGTTGCATTTTCCTTTTGCCTCTAGCAGTTAGCCACAGCTTTTAGACTGTCCTTCGAAGGCTGGCGGGTTAATGTCTGTCTCCATGCCTCTTTCAAATAATGGCAGTGATTATGTGTGAAAATGGTGCCTGCAGTCCCTTTCGTATTGGCAGAGTCAGCTGAAGTGCTCTCTAATGTGAATAACTCTCTTGTGCCTTCTTCCTTCACAAATTGTGTAAATTTGCCTTCAGGGTCTAAGTTGCAACAACAATATAGGCCAATAACCTCCTGCAGGACCCTTCAGATTCAGGTCGTTCTGGCATTTCTTCTGGGTCATTGGGGGTCCTAGCTTGGAGCCTGCTGGCTGTTGTGAATCCCAATATACCTGTCATATACACCTAACAGCAAAGAGTTTAGTTGCCTTAATTAGTGTTACATGTTCCATTCCTTGAACTGGCTGTCTTAGGCATTATTTAGGCACAACTCTAAAGTCTGTTTCCTAAAGCTGATCCTTGTTGTTACTTTGTTAATTACGAAGACCATCTAGAAATACCTTCTCTTTCAAAATACTTTCCCTCAAACAGGCAAGCCTTCAAGACTGAATCCCACGCAGGACTGTGCCTGTCCTTCTGACGTTGCATGGGATTTAACAAATTTAGCTATCTATAGTACAGCTGTTTAGATCTGAGCTTGTTTTGTAGATAGCTTTTGTATTCAGCAGAGAAAAACAGGCATTTCTGGGCAGTGATTCATCTCACTCTAAGCATAAAAAGAGGTCAGATGAATTACATTCTTGGATTGGGGTGAAATGAACCCAAATGAACTTCAGAGACTATTTTAAGGGCCTGATGCCAAATTTGGATGATGCAAATGTCACATAAGCTTCTGCCCCTAGTAAGTGAAAAAGACACAGTCACTTCTTAATTCCTCTGAAGAGTGACTCACAACCTGTAATAAAGAAATGGGCAGGGAGCTGCCATCCAGTCAATAAAAACAACAAACCACAGGGAATTGGAGGGCGTGTAGGCTGTCTCTATTTCCAAACGATGTATGCCTCAGACAGATGTACTTGAGAGAGGGCCTCCTGCTCCGCGATCGGTCGCTGCAGCTGGGGCAGAGGATGACAAGTGTAACAGCAGGTTGGAAGAAGCAGCAGCATTGCTGGCTACCAGCCTCACCTGAGCCCTAGAGATAAAGGTACATCTTCCCACCCTTACAAGAGGGGACAAGGTATCTTTGCTGTGTGGAAGCAGCATATGTTCTCCTTAAAACAAAATTGTGAAGTGGGCATAGCAGCTTATTCTTAAAAACATGATATAGCAGTTTCCACCGGGTAAACAGCTTTATTCTGTAAAAGAGGAAAGGGGGAGTATTTCCTTTATCCCTGGGGGAAACAGTGTCTTACTTCTATCTAATGGCTTCCTCAGAAATGCATGCAATATCAATAATCGTTCTGAGGAAGAGAGAGAGATTTCCAGGGCTCTGTTTTGAATGTCCAAACTTCTACATGTTAAAGGGCATGGTTATCAGAAAGTACTCAGCAGTCACCTTTATTAAATGAGTCCCTTCCTCTCATATTGTGAAGTCAATCATTAGTCATGTTGAATATCTCAGTCCTGATTCTTCAGCAATTGCCTTGGCGCTGCTGCTTTTTTCTGGAACTGGAGGCACCAATAAGCACAGCAGAATTGCACCGTGTCAGAGAGTACTAACAAGAAGAAGGTAACAAGAGATCAGCTGTACTTTAAGAGAATCCCCACCAACTGGTTGTTTAAAAATCCAAGCTTAATCTACTACTACTTCCTTTACAAAAAAAACCCACTATTTTTTGCCTCAGCAACTTATTCTAATAGGTTATTCTCCAGGGTAGACCTTTTGTGAAAATGTCTCCTTATGATCTTTACATGCAGTATGTTTGAATCATCCTACACCTAGTGAGACTGTAACAGTAACTTTGGTTGACATTTGTGTTGTGTAAGATTTTGCTTACTTCATTGACATCTGTCTCTTTGCTTGGTTTTGAATGTTTGATTTTTAGCCTGTCTCCCTAATTATGCCTGTTTGTTCCAAAAACTTGGTTATATCTTTCCCCTGTTAATTTTTAGAACAACTTCTATGTGGGTCAACCAGGTCCACTGCTAAGGGTCTGATCCTGCAAGTCTCAGCTCTCAGAGGATCGGGCCCTTTGACACCTGTAAATTACAATCTGTTTTCTTTATTTATGTGTGTGGCAGTGCCTGAGTTATGAGGTCAGTCCAGGCCAGCTGCACAAACAAAGCATCAGGAGCCCGGTGGTCCCCTCACCAGTGCAGGGGTTCGGTGGCCTGCCCAAGGGATGCTGCAGCTCAGGGCCAGCTCAGGGACTCACCTGAGCTTTGCTAAAGGCAGCACCTCTACAGGCATACGATAAAACTGCTTGCGACCATAACTCAGAACCCTCACTCTGAATGTCAGAAGTGGCACCTGCCTCCTAAAGGGTCAGACACTCAGTCTAACTTGTCTGCCATCTTTATTCAATTTTTTACTGAAAGGACATGGTTTTTTTTAGAGTCGGTCATTGCTGGAAGGACATCTTCAAGCTCTTAGTTATGTAGCAATTATTCATACTATACATATTTGTACAGAGCAAGTTTTTATGTTTCCTTTCAACAGTATTTTGGATGTGCCAGCTTACTCCATTTGCTAAAGTAGCCTTAGTTAGGAAAAAAAATAGGCTGTTTGACTTTTGAATTAAACTGTCCATTTGTTGAACATTCCCTATTGCCACAATTACAATATGCATCATATTAATGATAATTCGTTTATGGTTGGTCTCCCTGGATAAATCATTTATGCAGATGACAAACTGTAAAGGTCTAAGCAGTGACTTCTAATGCTCTCACTTGACACTTAGTCCCAACTTGTCTCAGCTGTACTTACAAATGTGATCTGTTTTCTTTCATTAGTATGTCCCCACGTGGCATACTTAGGCATCATTTGAAGAGCTATAAATTTAATTTTAAATATTCAAATATATGTCATATAACTTTTTGTTTCAGGATTTCCATTTGGTAAGAGATTGAGTTGTCAGAAGAAGGAAGACAAGCTTCATTTGGCCCATCTGTACTGTAGAACAATGAAATTTTATATTCCATAGGTTGAATCTTTTTAATGGGCAGAGCATGAGAAATGAAAAATATGTTTCTTTATGGAGCTTGAGAGACTCCCTTTTTTTTCCTCAGAACTTGTGACATAGAGTGGTTCAATTATAAGCACACTGCCAAAGTCATGGTCGGATGCATTGACTCAGGAATCTAGTGCTTCCAAAGGGAAGTTGGAAAGTATATGTCTCTCATGTATACACTTCAACATCATTAACAGCTACCAGTCATGCCTTAGTTTATATGCAGCATCATCAAGTCACCTTATCGCCTTGCTCAAACAAATTCAGCAGCTCTATTAGATTTACCGTTACACTGTGCTTTATTTCCCAGAAGTCTATATTAGCTGCAGTTTTACTTTCATTTTTCCCTCTGTGATAACAGCAGGGCCTGTTACGTGTTTTCCAAGTGTTGCATTTTCCTTCATGAGTTTTATCTCTTTTTGAACAAATAGTATTGTGACTAGAGAGCCATAATAGCTTGAATATAAATACACAATATCACCTGAAATTTTCATATTTGAGATTGAGCAATACAAAACTATATCCTAGCCTTTTATTTTTTCAATGGGAAATGCCACAAGAGAAGGTTTTTTTAAAAAATTAAGAATATCTGTGAAGATTTTTTGTTCAGTTAGAGCCTTATTTTTATTTTATATATTTGTTTTGTTCTTTTATTTGAGAGAATAGGAACTTTTCATGATGTTCTTGATCCAAAAGCCTCATGTTAATAGTTTCCAAAGATGGAATTTTCCTGCCTGTTTGAATTTTTCTGCAGATTTTCAAACCAGAGCTCTGTTTAAATTATGTTAGTGAAATGATCCCAGATAAACAGTGATACCCTAACAGATTATAAGTATATCCACTTAGAAAGTGAGACACACAGAGCTGAAATGTTAAAAGATTTGCTTTTATTAAAACAGGTCTTTCATGAGGGATACTCTTTGACAATCCCGTATTTTTTTTACGTGGATACCTCCAACATCCTAAAACTCTTTGGATCAAAAGCCATCCAAGCTATCTTAATTTCATCAAAGACAATCATATCAGCAGACCTTCAGAGACTGCTCAGGAGAGGATGGTCATTAAAGTAAGGTTATGGAGGAGGAGAGAAATTATTCGAGTATGGTATTATCGAGAATACCATTGTCTTGTAAGGAATCTAGTCTCCTCACAACCTTAACAATTTGTAGAGACGTGGCTGTACCAATTACTAGAACTGTATGAATGTCTAGAAATAGAGTAGGTCAAAGAACGTTCCTTGAATAAGCAACTGGACTGACTGCCAACATGGTAAATTGTTTTACTGAAATGTCAATGAATTATTCAACAAAATTCCTTTTTCGTCATCTCTTTGAGGCTCTTCTTCTCCTTTCCCCTGATAATAAGCAAACACACAAGTTCCTGAAGATATTAGATTATTTATACTGCAGCAGTTTCTAGGAAGCAAGGGTCTGCTATGCTTTGTATTGACAAATACAAGAAAATATATAGTCACTGTCCAGAGAGCTGTTCATCTTCATATTCACTCACTATAGTCAACATGCAACAGGGGACAAAGGAATAAGTATTGAGGTCATATAGCAATGAGGTGCTAAAAACTGAAAAGCAGAATTGCAGCTAAATGGGCCAGGGGTCTAGGCCTGATCATGGAGCTGGGCATTTAAAAGAAGATTAAGTGAAGTATCTGTTTTATGAGAAAACTTGTTTCGCACCATTTGAGAGAGCATGGATTAGGATACATTTCTGTGTGTGGGAGATGCTACCCAGAAGCTTGTGAACTCTCTCAGAAATATGGTCAAAGGAGGACATGTTCTTCTCCACAGAGAAATTAAAAATAAATTTGTATATCTCAGACCCCACAACTGAAGACTTGAAGGAAAAAACAGTGCAAATATTCTGCCTGAGACAGACCTGGACTTTGATACTAAACACCAAGGAGATGTGGGGATTTGTAAGTTCAGAAAATAAATATTTAATTGTCATCTGGGTAGTGGGTAGAGGAGAGGAACAAAGACTGTAACTCGTGAGAAAGGAGAATATAATTTGGGATTAAGGGGAAGAAAAAGATTGCACTCTTTAAGGGTAGAGCTGCAAAATCATTAGTAGATTGAATGGAAATGGACTAGTCAAATTGTGTGTTATATTTTATTAATATAATAAATTACTTTTTTAAACAAAAGTTGTCATTATTCCTTATTTGTATAGCAGGTATGGTATGTGTGGTCTTCCGAGACTACCAAAAAGATACTGCTCTACCTGGGAATATAAAACCTCTACCCTGACCTTGCAACCAGATCTGTGCCCAAAAATTCTTAAGTAAAAATATTAAACAGACCTTTTCTTGCAAAAGAAAGTCTGCTGGTAGGCTGAGTCAGGGCTTGAGATCTTACTAGGCAACAGATACATATAAATAAAAGAGAGTTGAGACCATTTAGCAAACCGTGACATTTAAAGGTATTTTCTTAGGGCCTCTCTTTGTCTTTGCCATTTTTAAAAAGTCTATTCTTCATATATTAATATTCCCATTCTTGTAAGAAAAGCTGGCTGTTAGGCACCAGTATTTGAATAAAAGAAGATTTACTTCATCCTTCTCCTGATATATTAACCTTCTGTGGTTTTAGAGAAAACTAAATAAAATTCACATATGAAGTGTGGCTTTATTTCTACTTTTTCTTTTTTTTTTATATCAGTATTTATATGGTAATCTCTTTGATCCATCAATAAAAACGATGTTTAGATTATTTTACCACCTTGAAAATGCTATCTTATTGTTGTGCTTTGTTTGCTGAATTATACAGGATTCATCAGAAATAGTTATTACTTCTGCTTTGCCACTTATATTAATGCTATATTTCAGTATACTTCTTTGACAGACTCATTAAGACACAAGGGCAGGCTAGAGAGCAGTGCATCTTCTCCTGCATTTTAATATTGTGAATACATAGCAAATGCTTCACTGCCAGTTAGAATTGACAAAAAGGAAATATTTCACCATTTTAAAAACCTGACTTTCTCTGACTATGCTTTGGGTAACAAGGCTAAGGATAATATCTTGTCATAAATATAGAGCAACGATGAAATTAGTCTTTTATTTCTTCACAGTTTCTGGTAAGGTTTCTCAGGTTTCAGAGTTGAAGTGCAGTATTTTAATACTTGAAGTATTTTGCTATTATGAACTTAATCATACCGTTCATCAGAAAGCTTTGCAGAGCTTGGTTTTGCACAGAAATTGTCAGCGTGGATTAATGGCACCACCTTTGGTCACTAGCTTGTTTTAATTTGAGCAGAATTGCACTTTATAAGAGAATTGCATTTCCTAAAAGATTTTTCAAACTTTTTTCCTCGAAGGAGACAACAATTTTCTGTCATTCTGCATTGTAAGGAGTTTATTGTCCTCAATAAGCTTTATGCTTGTTCAAGCAGCACCCACACAGTAACATTTCTGCAGTAACGTAGCACTTTTCAGTTCAATGTATCTGTTCACAGTATTTGTGTTCTACCTAAATATTGCATCTCCTATCATGATGAAAATTTTATGGTTTCTTTTACTTATGATGAAGCAAACCAGGAAGTTTCCTTTTAAGACTGAAAACCAAACCCAGTTAGTCCTGTATCTCTCAGAGTGGAGACATATCTAATTCTAATGGACATAAAATCTAAATTAAGTAATAAACCAGACATAAACATTAGCAAAACAGATAGGAAACTTATTAGCCAGCTGAGCATTTCTCCAATTACAACATAAGAATTGAAGGTCAAGTTGAGTTTAGTATTTGCTGAATGTGCATAGAGTGTAATTGTTCAGTTTAAAAAAAACATTGCGAAGACAACCATTTTGATGTGCAACTTTGGAGAATAGTTATATTTATCGCTTTCATGCACTTCTTGCTCACACAGGAGTGGTGTTCACATGACAGCAATAATGTCTGGAGAGCGTCAATGAAACTTGGTCGAGACCTTGCTGTATTAGTGTTGTCATGTCAGATATATGAATATGCATTGGCAACATTATTTCAATTGAAGGTTGTTGAGGCTTCTGCTACAGAGGCATTAGAAGGTCAGTTGTGAGATTTAGATTGGTGTAATGCTTTGAATTCAAGGCTACAGAGACCACTTGAGGTTTCCATTACAATACTTTGATGAGGTGATTAGTCTAGGAAAATTATTCCATTTCAAACCTGAACCATTAGAAGAATCATTATACATTATGGGACATTACACTATATTCTGGAAGTGTGATTATTTCAGTGTTGTATTCACAATAACATAAAATAAATGGCAAATTAGAAACTCTAAGCACGACTTTTGAATAGTGTTATAGGCAAAGACAGAAAACCAAATGACAGTACGTTGTTTAGTACATCAGGAATCAGAAGAAATGTTAGACAGTTAAAAGAAAGAATCAGAGGAAGATAACATCCCTTGCAAGAGCTGACTAAAGAAATGGATGTCCATGGAATGAGACAAAAAAACCGTCATGAATAAGAATCAGAACTTAGAAGCAAGAAATCACAGAATTGGCAGTGTCTCAAAAATCTGACCCCAACTTCATTCCTCAAAACAAGATCTATGACCCCCCTAACAGATATTTGTCTTACTGCTTCTTAAAGACATCTGTTAGCAGAGACTGCATAATCTCCCCAGACAATCAACTGCAGAGCTCCACTATTTTCATCAGTTTTGCTAATATCTAAACTGAATCTTTTGGCCTGCTATTTAACCTCTATGCACATCATGTACCCTCCATACAGGAAGCAGATGTTTGAGTATTTCAAAACTATTAGTATGTTCTCTGTGGTCTTTTCTTCATCAGGCTAAATAACTTCTATTCATCCTATCATTTTTCAAAGGTCATTATTTCTGGGCTTTGTTATTCTGATATTTCTCAGTGTGCTCTGATTGATCAACATCCTTCCTGACATATAGTGCTCCAACCAGGACCAGTTCCTCCAGCTTAACACTTGCTAGTGGTAAGGTTAACTTCATCTGTCTGAAAAGACAAGAAGAAAATGAAGAAATGGTCATTTTTCTGCCCAGAAAATAATAAGCAGTTTAACTGTTGAAATATATTTTGACCAAAAGTTGAGATGATTTAAAACACATTCCATATACACATCAGAATGGCTTTGAAATGGACTTGGGGTTGGGGGTGGAACTAATATGTTTGACATTTTCAGATTTAAGCAAAATGCTCTCTTATTTGAGGTTGTTTGTTTGTTTTGTTTTTTTCCCCCCAGTCTGGAACCTTTTCAATATTCATTGGCATGAATCTTCAAGCAAAACATAAAATTGCACATGAAACTGTACACACCTTACTATCTAATCATGTATCTGTTCCAGCCACTCTAAATAACATTGGACTGCCACAAGCCTTCTTTCAGAAACAAGTGTTATATTTAATATATCTCATCCTGCTTTGTGTAATTTTGCAGGTTTTGGAAGGGAAGTGATTTGTTATGTGACAAATTTACAGCTGAGAAATACACACTTGTTACAAAAGTCCAGGAAATACCCCTAAAATTTCAGTGGAAGTTAACAAAACTGTGTGAGTGAGCAGCGCACATGTCAAAGCTGACAATATGTGTTGGCAGTGTTCATTTGAATTGCTCATACACATCACCTCATTCAAAATTAATTGCAACCACACAGAGGAAAGACTTGATGTCATTGTGGAGAGCTCAATAAAAAATGCTGTTTAAGATGCACCATCCACTAAGAAAGCAAAGAAATTGCTAGAATACATAAAGGATGAAATGGAACGGAAAATAGTGAAAGTTTCACTGTCTTGATAAAAACAGATGCATGAACAACGCGGATCTTGAATCTGCTCCCCCCAAAAATGGACAGATGAGAAAAAGGACAGCAAAGATGAGTATTAAGAACATCTATTAAAAGATGATGAAAAGAGAACTTGCACTGGAGAGGAAATGCACAAAAGAATCCATGAAAGAAATAATCAAGGCAATGAATTGTGCTGAGAGGGTAAATAAGAAAACTCTCCTCACCCTTTCCTTATGTAAAAAAGGAAAAAAGTGCCAGTGAAAGAATGAGTCAAAGCAAAGCCATACCTACTCAAGGTAATCCATGACATTCCCTGGCTATGTCCAAAAGATGGGACACTGAAACTTTTCCCATCTCCCAGGAAAGGACCTCATGCAGGTCCCACCTACACAGTGCAAGAAGACTATAGATTTCCCCTTTGTGTCCCTACTTTCCAGAAGAAGAAAAGCCTGTTATGCAGGTTAAAATCCATCCATCTTGCCCAGGGACCTCAGTGGCAGATCGGTTGGTGGCCTTACTATCTGCTAGTAAGCAGTACTAGTCATAGACACTGTGACAATATAATGTTAATATCAAAATAACAAGAGAATACGAAGTGAGGAAATAAACACATGTAGATAATGACAACATTCACATTACTATTACTATTAGGAAGGAGATAAGCCTCACTTTTTTGAGAATTAACTAGCATGACTGTATGATTTTACTATGTATGTCTATATTATTATTTTCTTGGCATATTCTTTAGAGAATCTGTTCCAGACCATTGTAAGAAAGGGAGTTATTAACAAAGGGATCATTTATTTACCATATTATGAAAAAATTAAACAAAGTCAGATTAATAAAATGGTAAGAAACATTGTTTTAAATGTCTAGGTAATATGTACTCCAGACAGCTATTTTCCCGGACAACCTGTTGTTTAATTTTGTTTTTTACATTTTGATAACATTCATTTCATACCTGTCTAGTGAATAATGTGGCAATGTTTGCTTAACAATCAGTGTTGCAGATGCTGCCATGCCTGGAGGTGGAACCCTGTATGGAAATTTCATTGTAACTTAAGAAATGAAACTGTCGATTTAGATCATGCTATTATAAAAAAAAAAAAAAAAGTTTTGTGTGATGTGAAAATGCTGGCATAGTGACAAAACTGTAAAAGCAAGGGAATGCTGTGGTAAGGCTTTCAGACACTGCATTACTCTCCTCCCAGAAACTAGCAGCAGGCATAGCCTGGTGCGCTCTCAGAGGAGGAGTTCATTTATCACTACGGATGTTGCATTTCCCAAAAAACCTAGACTGCAAGATGTTTTTACAAATGTCTTTCATTTGTTGTTGTCACTGCCTTGTGACACTTAAAAGAAGTGTCAGTTGAAATATTCAGTCTCTTGTATAACAGCACTGCAATTTCTGCCTAAGTGTGTCGAGGAAATTTTCACCATGGTTAGTGCGAACAAATCCATTGCGGTGTGCTTACCTCGTGTTTACCTCGGACAACTTTACAACTTCCTCCACCACCTACTAATTTGTGACTTTTCATGCCCTTTAGTGACAGTCATATCTTCTTAGGAAACATCAAGATAATATTGTCACACCTAACTTTGCCATTAATCTGACACAGAGGTTTGCAATACCCATGGTTCCTACACATGACAAAGCATGTTGTGACACACATCTCCAAGCCTGCAGTCTGACTTGTTGATGTACGTCTAGCTTCCCAGAACTCTCTCCACGGGTTGGTGGAAGACCTCTGCCTTTCAACACAGTAGCCAGATTTCCTCCAGCTAACACCACCCAAACGTGCGCTTCCCTGCACCTGGTGCTGCTCAAGTGTTTCACATGAAAAGACGCTGCAAAGAGGAATCGGCTCTGTTGATCTGCACATCCGCAGGCTGAGGAAAGCTCAAACCCCACACAGTATTTCTTGCTTCCTCCCACACATAGTTACAACAGGAGTGACAAAAGGTTCTGTGCTTGTCTGGAAGAGTTTAAAATAACAGGCCTAGTACTCTTAATGGACCAATATGCTTCAATGGACTTATATAAAAGTTCTTTTTCTAAAAAGGAAGCTGTTTTACTTCCTGTATTTTTGAATGTTACATAATGCCTCACATTGCTTGAAGTAGGTTTTATCAGTCAAACATGTAAAAATCATCATATTTCCATTAGGAAGTTTCAACTCTGTCTTGCAAGTTGCCTAATACTTAAAATAAGCTTCTTGTTCATAGTTCTAGTACTTAGATTTAGTAATTAGGTTACATCCCAAAATGCACTGTAGCAATAATTTAGGGTATTTCTGGCTTTAGGGGCCTGCGTGCTAACTGTAGAAACAAATTTATTCACAGTAAATTAAGACAAACAGGAAGGCCTTCAGCTGAAATACTGTGGAGAATGTTTGCTAAAGCTGAAATGGATTAAAAAGCTTCAGTAAGACTTTGTACTAGCAACCTAAATGAAACACGTTTCAGAATTTAAACATAAATAGATAATTCAGTTTTTAAAATACCTAGGGAGTATTAACTGAGAGTTGTGCATGCTAAATTTGCTTTAAATGTTTTAACCTTTGCTGGCACAACTGCAGAGTGTATGTCTATTTAACAGAGAACACAAAAGTCTGCTAAAATGTTTAAGTATATATTTTCATAACCCATGAGAGAGCATCTGCTTGTGCTTCATTTTGTACAGGTGCATCCCTAGATTTAACTTTGATCTTTTGGATGATCATTATATTTTGATTCACTGTTATACAGCTGTAGTTAAAACACAGGTACTGCTTATAATAGAAAACTCTCCACTTAGATACTGCTGTGTTTATATAATTCTTTTCTGTAGCATCCAACTTCCATTGTAAAATCTGGAAATTAAATAATCTCATAATAAGAAAAGTATTAATACTTGGTGTCTCATACATGCAGATGTGGAGATTTACACATTCTGATAATAATCTGATAACTATTGTTAGTATTGCATTAGTTCAGCAAATATTACTTTTCATTGGACAAAAAACATTTCTGAATGTAATGAGATCAGTCTCCTACTCTGGGTTTTATTTTCCCTTTGGTAAGTACATGTGATGATTTTAAAGCCATGCCATACTTTTTTCCATAGTTATAGGACTACTTGGTAAATATGCTACAAATCTGACTTATACAGTTGCATCATTTAACCACAAGAAGGACACAGGAATCTTCTTTTCCTTTCAGCCAAAGAATAGCTATCTTATCAGTCCATAGAGAGAAGAGGCTTTACTGTCTTCTCGGTATACATTAAGCCAGCTCCATGATGCAGCCCAGCAGTGGGGCACAGGCTGGTGAGGGGGCTGTCCTGTGCACTGGGCAGTGTAGCGGGGGGCTCACAACCCCCCAGCTGCACCATCTCCTTCCTGGGAACGCAGTGCTGTGTGGTTCGAATTCAGCTGATGAAGAAAGAGAGGACCTGTCTCCCTTTGGACTCAACTTTTTTTCTTCCTTTTTCAACACTGATTTCTGTTCCTCAGACTGGTGATGCTGGATAAGTAAACTAAAGAGGAAGATAAAAAGACTGCCTGGCTGGGTCCTTGCACTAAATTCTAAGAATAGATTATTTAACGCTTCTTTATGGACAGTAGGGCCATCGATGTGTCCCTGAGGATAACTAGCTGCCTGTGTGAAACATATTCTCTCTGCATTTGTTGACCTAATGAGTCACATGCTAGTTTTAGCCAAATTCTTCAGAACATCCAGTTTCCTGATTCTGGAAAAAAATCTCAACTTTGAGCTCTTTGAATATCCCTCCTAGAGGTACAGTTTCACTGTGAAATCTGAAATGTTTCTGCTTTAGCAAAACTTGCAGGAATAAAGCCCAAAGAATATGCTACTGCAGAAGACATAGCTCAATTTTAGGCAATGGAGTTTTGGCTATTTACACCACAACTTGTCCCTAAACTCCTTTGTAATTTGAAAGTGTACTAAGGATATGTAAGGTAGGGTGGTATCTAAGCTCTCATTTCTTACCCTTGTGGCATGGCCGAGCTTTCATGGTTTCTAGAATTAAGTCAGTGTAGTTGTTTTGACTTCAGTGTAAAGTTTAGAAGAACCAATCCACACTTTGTTCATTTAGAAATGTTTCCTTTAACAAAACGAATGTAATTAAAAAGAGATTTATTAAATGACTGTCCAGTTTTCTCTGTTACTGAATGTGTTCACCATTTGGAGTTTAATTTAGTTACTTCACTTTTCAAAGATTTATTTTAAGCCTTCCTGATTTGTTCAAATAGCAATTTGCACATTGTATAAGCTGTTTATAGACTTCAGCTGCTAGAAGGTTGTTAAGGATATGAATCTATTTTGCCTTCAGGCAAGTCTGTCAAAGACTGATCTGCAAATGAAAAAATAATTACATACTGTTTCAGATTATGTTTTGATGGTAATTTTGATACCCAATATAACTGAAATAGGGATTTTCTTTAGGGGAGAATAAAAATGGAGAAAAAACACTTTGTTCCAGTGGAAGGAGCAGAGCCATTTATACTTACTCTAAAAAACCTGTAATCAGGATTGGAAGTGCTGTCTGTGAAGAACAAGGGATATCATATCTGAGAGACAGAATGGGTTTGATTTGTTATCTTCCTCCTTCAAAGCCTAACTAAGTGAAGTATCTACAGCACTTCAGAACAGGATTACTTCACCAATCACCTGTCCCCACAAACAGTTGAGCAGATGTGTGTTGTAACCACAGAGGGGTGAGAAACAAGCAGGAAGAAAGTAAACCCTGAGCTCTGTCTGCTCTTCTGTTCCCTTCCCAAAGAGCGTCTCTGCCACGGATGGATTTGAGGGAGCTCTTCAGCTCTGATGGCAAAGGAGCAGCATCTCCCTCATAGGCAGTGATGGTGAGCTGTGTTTTGCCCATAGTTTCCTATAGTTAGAACACTCATTCATTAAAAGGTGCAGAAGGGAAGAGAAAATGAAAGCAGTTCTTGCTGTTAGTTCTGGTTTTCTGTAGCTGCTTTACCTACTTTCTTAAATCTGTCAGGTTTAGCAAAGATAGGGCTGGTGAAAGAATAAAGAATAATTAGAATCCAGCTCTAAACCTGTAAGATTTAACCTATAAGGAATGAGAGTTTCTTGCAAATTTTTTCCTTGGAGAGAAGTAAACTGGATGAGTGAACTATAAAGTGAGTGAAAAGCTGGCTAAACTGTTGAACATCATCAGTGCTCCCCAGTGCAACCAGCAGCTGCTTACAAGTGGCATCCTCAGAGGTCACCACTGGGATCAATCTCATTCATCATCTTCATTAGCAATGTGGAAAGGAGATGGTGCGCACCCTCAGCAAGTTTGTGGGCCCCACCAAGTTGGGGGGAGCGGTGGGTATACTGGGGTGCATGGCCACCATTCGGGGGCCCCCAACAAGCTGAGATGATGGAAACCTCATGCAGCCCAAAAAGGGCAAATGCAGAGCTCTGCATCTGCGGGGGAATAACCCATGCACCCCCTGTGCAGACTGGGGTCAGCAGGCTGGGAAGTGGCTTGGCAGGAAAGGACATGGGGGCCTGGCAGATACACGATGAGCAGGACTCAGCAGCACATCCTGGTAGCAATGAAACTGAGCCCTCATCAGGACAGTGCTAGCACACGTATAGCCAATTCAAATTAGATATGAGGAAAAATGTCCTCACAGTGAGAGTGGTTAATCCCAGGAGCAGGTTTCCCAGAGAAGCTGTGGAACACGTGTCCTTGGAGATATTCAAAACTCAGCTGGCCAAAGCCACAGGCGACACAGGGTAACTTTGGAGCTAGATTTGCTTTGAGCAGGACCTTGGACCCAAGGACTCTTTCTGCCTAAATTATTCTGTGTTTCTAAGTCAAAGTAGAAAAGCTTAGACTACACCTCACTGCTCCTAAAGGTAAAGCTTTATCTGGGCAGAGGACCTTGTTCACTGCTCCATCTCACAGATCAGGCAAGTTTCTAACAATGGAGCAAATACTGAAAGAGGGGACAGGAGGATGATGGAAGAAGGGAATCAGCTCCCTTTTGGAGACATCTATAAGCAGCAATAGTTTCTATGGATTGTAAAAACTGCAGCCTGGAAAATTATTATACCAACCAAACTGTTGGTGTAAATTGACCTAAATTGTATGAGTTTGGCACAATTTTGTCTGTTTACATGAACCGAGCTGTATGATGAGCTATTTTTAACTGGTGATAATGAACTCCAACAGCTTACAGGACAGATGAGAAAGATGGGTCCAACTGTGCAGAGATAAGACTGGAAATCAGAAGTCTCCTCACAGATCTACTGCATGCTAAATATTTTTCATAAATGTTTTGAAACAGCTCAGATGGAAAATACTGCACAAACGTAAAATAATATTACTAATATTATTGTGCTTTGTATAAATGCTCCTAGCAATAAAGGAGATGAGGAACGCAACCCCGCTACCCCATAAAATTCATATTAAGCAGAATTACCTATGAACACAATCTTTTAAGAGTGTGTCATTAGGGATCAGCTATCCTTCATGTTATACCAAATGATTAGTAACCACAGTGAATAATCTTCCACCTGGCAGATAAATGTACAGGATATCACAAATGGGTATATTAAATAGCAGAAATGGAGAACAGACAAAGAAAAACATAACAAGAATGATTTTAAAATAAAACGTGGCTCTACCAATAAGTTGTGGTTAGCTACTGTTATCAGTTTCCAGAAACTGTTGAGTCTTTCCAGTACCAGTCAGTCTATATATAGATATGATTTTCATTTTATCGAACAGCATAATGCTCTTCTAGTCTCTTATGTTCTGAAGACCGCAATGCTTTCTACCATAGCCTCTAGTGGCCATGGGCTATCACTTAGTGCCTTTTGTTAGAGCATATATATCTGCTTAGTTCTGCATTTTCAAGTTTACGAGATGCTGGGGTAGAAGAGAACAGACAAGTATGAAATATGAAAATCTGGTCTGTGATTATTACACATGTATTCTAGGATGTCAGTGTTTCCTCTGGGACAAAGTTTTAAGACATTGTAAAGATACACATTTCTGTATTTGAGCCTTTTCAGGCTATTTTTCTGTACCACCTACCTAGCCTGTGCAACTTTCAGTCTGTTTCTAATTAAAAGTTTTTGTTGACTATGTTTGCATCCCTTTCTAATGTCTTTTTGGAAGTGTTTAAGCAAATCAAGGTTTATGTTGGCTAACACCCAAGATTTATTTAATCACAAAAAGACATTTTTTGGTGACTAAACAAAATTCATTTGAGTGAAAGCCAAATGCAGTTTATAAAAGTTAGCTACAAGAAAGAAACAATGGTAGTCACTGTGCTTAGGTATAAAATCACAGCCATACTAAGGAACTGTAGATGACTAAATAATCCACAAGGTGGGAACTTTTTTATTTTAAAAAATGTAAAAAAACTAAGCAAATTTAAAACAAATACTCTATGTTCCCAGATAATTCACTAATTAGATTAAAAGAGAAGACTTACTAAACATATTATTTTCATGTTTTTTCTAGTTCTTCCATATTATCATATCTTCCCTTAAGTTAGAAATGAAATTCATTTATATGCAAAGTCAGGTACTGGATCAACTTAAATGTGTGGCAGTTTTGTAGATTTTGTTACCAATTCCATTTTTTTCCTTGCTATTTTTTGCCAGCTACATCCAAGTTACACATTAAGCATTAAGTTTTGCTTTTCCAGAGTATCTTTCTTTAAAAGCAAGAAGCTCCTTGTCCTATTTCTGAAATTCATTTGTGTTCGGACCTAAAGCCCACTGACGATAAGGAGAAGGCTTCAGTGGGTTGCTCCAAATGCCCAGTTTGAGATAAATTTCATTATCTGCTAGACCAGATTATATCTGGTACATGCCTGAGTACAAAAAGGAACAGGAGCAGGGAAGGCTCCTGGCCTTTCCTGGGTCCCCTTCTCAGGATTTAGGTGCTTTTAAAATGAGCTCACTTTCCGAGGTCACTGGCTCACTCTTTCTCCTTTCCCCATAAAGGCCAGCAGCAGGCAAGCCCCAGGCCTGGAGGGTGAATGGGGTTTGCTACCAGCCCTGATCTGCAGAGTCTAGGAAAACCAGGAGGTGAGAAAGGAGATTTTGCATACTCTTACAAGTCAGGGTTCATCCTCAGTGTGAACCAATGAATATTGGATACAGTCTAGTCTATGATTTGCTATGGCTTGCACTTGAATAATGTTCTTGATACTCATTTTGAGTCTGCATCATTTCTATGAATGATTTTAGAAGATGCTGTTTTGATTTGTGCTGCTGAATTTGATCAACTAATGTTTAGCTACAGAATTGCCATTGCTGGTTTTGGATAAAACCAATATGCATTCTAGTGCCCGGAGGAAGATGTTTTCCTCTCCTGTTTGATACCTGACATTGTTCCTGCTGAAATTTATTTACTCTGATTTCTTCAGCAACTCATTTCTATGCCATGGGTTTTTTTGTCCTGTTTTGATTTGCTGCTCTCTCAGTTCTTCAAATCATGCTTACCAAGATATGACAGAGTACAATTTTAAAGCAGAAAAAGCAGTGGTGACCACAGAAATCCTCTTAAATCCAATCTGCTGGGTAGCAGAGTAATACTTGGGATTGGTGGGAAATCTAGACATGCTTTTGATGTCCCTGTAGGTAGAAATTCCTCTACAAGATTTGCATTGGCTTTGCATTTTCATTTCATGATTTTTAAAGTGATCGTATATTTTGGGTAAATTAAAAAGAAAATGATTTAGTGGGTATGTGCAGATATGTCCTCCACATATTTTTGTTTGTGCTTTGAAAAACTTCTGTAGAATATTTAGTTCTGATATTAGCAAGGCAACAGAGCCAGTGAGTTAAACTGTGTATGACTGATGATACTTTATCCTCTATAGTCAGTGTTTAGCATCCATTTTTAATTTAGAAAGATATTTTATATTCTATTCAACTTGTACGTAACATATCAAAAGTTTAGATGATAATCACGCAGCACATAGGATGGAAGGGAGCTCAAAAGTGTATTGTATGTTTTACATCTATTTGTGACAGTTCCTTGTAGACTATGAGCTCTCAAAAGAGCAGGACCGCAAGCAGAGAAGTGGGCACTTGGAAGTGTGTGATGCTCACTGCTGGCTGTATTCTTAACCATTCAATCTTTCCAGCATACTTTTATTCCCTTTCAGAAATCAAAATATTCTTTAGCTCCCTTGGCATAGCTCTAAAAAGAATTAAAGTGATGATGAAAAGATGATGCCTACAGCATGGACTAAAGCTATACATCATCTCCTACCTGGGTGTGCAACAGAATCACATCCAGGATGGAAAACGAAAATATACACAAAAAAAGTTAGGCAAGCTTGTGAGTCAGGGGTGCTCAGGTGAGTGGCACAGCAGAAGAGCTTAACTGGAAGACAGAAATGTGACAGTATGCCTGACATACCCTGGAGCACGGTGTGCCAGCACAGGGCAACCTGGAGAGAAAAGCCTGCAGGGAAAGGGGGCAGAGGGAGCCAAACCTGCTTGTCTTTATACTGCCTCTCGAATGGGACCTTGCAGTGAATGGTCCCCAAAACCACACAGGGTTTTGCTTCAAAGGAAGCTAGTTCATTCCCTTCAAAAAAAAAAAAAAAAGCTGCACTGATTACTCGCAGCTATGCAGCGTGGACAGCTAAGGACATAGGAGCAAACCGTGGAGTTAAGTTATATGCTGGTATACGTGCCAGGTGTATCCACAGGCATCCAATCAGACTTTGCTTTGGCTCTGCTGTCTAACACACAATTTCCTGCAACACACAACAGCCCTGCTTCCACAACAGATGGGTAATTCTGGTATCATGAAGACTGCACATAAACTCTGAAATAAAAGTTGGTATAACTGCTGAAATAGCCACTAAGGATTAAAATTGCAGCCTGTGAAGGATCTCATCATGGAGCAGGTAAGTGCCAATAATAATTTTTCTCTCTGAAGCCTTGCTGTGACCTCACCTGCAACAATTTTGCGCAGTTCAAGGCACCCCTATACCAGAAAGATATTGACATATCAGGAGTGTAGAAAAGAGCAACAAGGAACTGTTATGAAGCTGGACCGATGGATTAAAAGAAGTGTTGTTGAGGGAAAGAAATTATAGGAGGCTACCTATGTTTGAAGGAGGTTAAAAAAGGGAAGGGGTGGATCACCACTAGGAGCAGCATGTTGGATTGCTTTTAAATTGGGAGTTTCATGCTGAAAGTTAAGAAAGAAATCCTTGGCATTATTTCTCAGTGAGCCTGTAGCAGCTCTTCCACTTGCCTCCAGCCCATCCTTAGAATTTCACTAATAAACGTTGCAGTAATGTTTTGCATTTTTTTCATAGTAAGGACGAAAACTGCTTCTACAACAGAAGACATATTGCTCTAGGCCCTCTACCACCCTAATTTCCAAAGAGCAAACAAACAGAAAAATACTAAGTGCTCACTGGAGATAGTCAGACAAATTATGCTCTCACAAGTACTAGGTCAGTGAAGTCCATGCATACAGCCAAAAGCTGATTTGACCCATAGTATGAGGTAAAAGTAAAGCAATAGTAGTTGAACATTTATACCCCTTAATGAGGTCATATTTAATATGCTGTGAGCGTTTCTGGTCACCTTATTATAGTAAGGTTAGCACAGAAAGGAAGTGACAGCAGGGGGCAATCAGTATTGCATAATGCATAGACTTAAGCATTTCAATTTTTTTCCAAACATTTGTGAAAGTAGGACTGTGTTAAAAGGAAAAAGGAGAATTGGAGAGACATTAAGGTACACAAAGCCTGCCACCTATTTAAATTCCAGTCAGAGATAAGGGCACAGGTTTGTCACTAATATAATGTGAGGAAAAGTTTAAAACAATGAATTAGCTATGATTTCTTTAAAGTGTAGTTAACAAATATGGCTGCAGTCAGTTTGAATTAGATTATTGATGATGGGCAATAGGATATTAAAAGCTGCTCTATTCAATGCTTTCCAAACAACTTTTCTCCCCCCATAGTGCAATTGCATTTTGTTATGGGTTCGATGTATCACTTTCAATTTGAACTGAGGGAATTCTGAGGACTATAAGGGCTGAAATCCAGTTTAAATTGCAGTCTTTTGGAACTCATTCTCAATTCCCAGAAAAAAAATTAAATGTTTCTGATTTTGCTGCAGCTGCCTCCCACTCTCACCCACCCCCTTGGGTGTGGAAATCCAGAAACGCAGCGGATTTGTCACAGTCATCGGTCCTTTAGTTTGGCTGAGAGCAGAATAAATAGGCTGAAGCGGTAGCCTGAAATCTGCAGCCAAACACTGTCTGTCTGCATCTGTAATAAATCCTAGAGGAGATTTTAAACTTTTTGTTAATTACAGGACAGTTATGGAGAAAGGCTGTAATTATTCTTTTTTTATATCTAAATAGATTTGGTTTTAATATTAAATCACTCTCTTTCTCAGTTTGCTTTCAATGTTTTTTTTTAACTGAGGACTACTCTGTTGTCGCTATGGATTGTTTCTCTTTGCTCCAGCAGATATTCTGATCCCCTTCAAGCTGCTATTGATTTCAGTGCAGAGAGGTTTCACCTCAACTGTTTTAAATGCATTGTGTTCTTTAAAAGTGCAACATCAACAGCTACCCGTTATTTGCTGCTCGTCCTGCAGGTCGGTGTATGGAGAGGATGGAAAAACTCTTGCTGCCCTGCAGAGAGATTGTATCACACCACCATTTCTGCCCTTGCAAATGCTGTGTTATGAAATTATTCCCTTCTTAAATGCAAAAGATTTAACAAAGACTCAGATTAGGTGCTCAAATCATTACTTATTTTGGTAAATATTACAGATTTTAGAGTCTTATTTTGAATATTAAATTTGAGCATTTTTAACCTTTAGTTTACCATGCCAATAATATAATTTGTGCTACGGTAACTATCTATTCATACAGTAGGTATCTGTAAGCACAAAACCCAAGCTTTTAATTTCAAATGGATCAAACTGGTCTTATGACTGACATCAAACACAGTTTGTAACACAAAAGTAATAGAAGTAAAAGTAACAGAAAGCAGATACAACTCCAATGTCAGTCATCCGTAGCAAACTATTCACTTAGAAACTGAAAGGGTATAAAATATTTACCATTTAAAGAGAGGAAAAGAAAGAGAAGTGTGGCAGAGAGAGAAGATCAACACTATGATTCAAATGAATATACCTTCTGATACTGAGGTCACAAGGCTCAAACATGGTCCAGAACAGCTGATTGCGAACTGGATTATTTGAAGATCACCTAATTATCGAGGTGATTTGTTTTATGTAAGATGAATACTTAGCCTAATTAAAAAAAAAAATCTAAAATATAAGAGCTATTATTCATACTCCAAGCTGAAAATGATGTAAGAGCTATGGCATACATAACTGTTTTTTACATTGTCATCTTTATGTCTATATTGCCAGGGCTTTCAAAAATAAAAGTGAAGTCATTTCAGTTTGGTGTGAAACACTGGGACTAAAATGAATTATGTTCCCTAAGAGCAGACACTTTTGAGAAATACGGTTTATGATGGCTATGTAAGATTATACACATATTTCTGTATTGGGTTTGCGTGGCAAGGTTTTGGGAGCAGGGGGGCTACAGAGGTGGCTTCTGTGAGAAGCTGCTAGAAGCTTCCCCTATGTCTGACAAAACCAATGCCAGCCAGCTCCAAGAAGGACCCACCGCTGGCCAAGGCTAAGCCCATCAGTGACAGTGGTAACACCTCTGGGATAACATGTTTAAGAAGGGAGGAAAAAAAAAACCTGCGGAACAGCAATTGCAGCCGGAGAGAGGATTGAGAATTTGTGAGAGGAACAACTCTGCAGACACCAAGGGCAGTGAAGAAGGAAGGGGAGGAGGTGCTCCAGGTGCCAGAGCAGAGACTCCCCTGCTGCCCATGGTGAAGACCATGGTGAGGCAGGCTGTCCCCCTGCAGCCCATGGAGGTCCACGGTGGAGCAGATATCCACCTGCAGCCCATGGAGGACCCCACGGAGCAGGTAGATGCCCGAAGGATGTTGTGACCCCATGGAAGCCCATGCTGAAGCAGGTTTGCTGGCAGGACTTGTTATCCCACGGGGGACCAATGCTGGAGCAGTCTGTTCCTGAAGGACTGCACCCCATGGAAAGGACCCACACTGGAGCAGTTTGTGAAGAACTGTTGCCTGTGGGAAGGACTGATGTTGGAGAAGTTTGTGAAGGACTGTCTCCCATGGGAGGTACCCCACGCTGGAGCAGGGGAAGAGTGTGAGGAGTCCTGCCCCTGAGAAGGAAGGAGAGGCAGAGACAACGTGTGATGAACTGACCCCAACTCCCATTCCCCGTCCCCCTGCACCGCTCGGGGGGAGGAGGTAGAGAAAACCAGAAGTGAAGTTGAGCCTGGGAAGAAGGGAGGTGTGGGGGGAAGGTGTTTTAAGATTTGGTTTTATTTCTTATTACCCTACTCTGATTTGATTGGCATTAAATTAAATTAATTTCCCCAGGTCGAGTCGGTTTTGCCTGTGACAGTAATTGGTGAGTGATTTCTCCCTGCCCTTATCTCCCACAAGCCTTTTGTCATGCTTTCTCTCCCCTGTCCAGTTGAGGAGGGGAGTGATAGAGCGGCTTTGGTGGGTACCTGATGTCCAGCCAGGGTCAACCCACCACAATTGCACAAGATGGTAGCCATATCACTAGGACTAATATTATTTCAAAGTAATGAAAAGTATATTTCTTATGGTAAAACATTCAACAGACATATTTTTAAAAATTACTTGTTCTAATTGTTATGTTTACTCATTTAAATGTAATAATGCATAAAATCAGACATCTCTTGGTTTACAAATATGTATATATTCCTCACGTAGATTAATCAGAAATAATCTTTTCCTTAAACATGAGAGGTTTGTCAGTATCTTGTCTTGCAGATGTTTCACAGGAAATTGTTTATTTGTTATATTTCATCAATTACATAGTTTTCAGAAAAATGTATGGATAAAAAGGCAGTACATATAGCTAATTGCTCTTCTGAGGCCAATTAAATACTTGAAAGTAGAGTATCATGGGCTGAGACCATGCAGCTGTCCCTAGTGAGCTGTGTTAAATTTTGGGGGATTGCAATGAAAAGGAAAAATGTCAAGGAAAAAAAAAGATACAAATACAAAAAAAAGTTGATCTTCCAGCAAAGAAAATTGTGAAAAGATCATGGTTTTCAGTTATGCAAATTCCTGTCTAGCAGTTGCTTTTGTGCTCTGATTTTTGTGTTAATAAACATGAGCTTTTTTCAGCTAAAATAGATTTTCTCATTTGAAGAAGGTACTTGGATTAAATAGTTGAAAGCAGGGAAGATACTGGAGAATATTCAATTATCCTTTGATTCATAGATTAGTTATTATTAGTCTGGAAAGCCTTCAGATTATTCATTCCATTTTGTTCTGCTATATATTGTCTACATTTGATTGCTAATACTTGATGAGTGTTTTCTGTAATTAAAAACCCTGGTTGTTGTAAAGAACAATGAAATGTCTGTAATTTCCCTTTGTCTTTTTTTTACCCAACTCAAAGCTCTTCATACTTTGTAATTTAGGAGAGGTAAAAAGGTTTATAAATGTGTCAATGACAAACAACCACTGAACTTTTGATTTCATATTCCATCTAAACCCATAATCAATCTTTCATTGGTTTCATCAGAGACAATTGTCCTGACGTAGCCTGATTCAGTGCTGAAGCATGTTGACATCTCACCTGATACCATAATTGGACAAATTGGTGTTGATAAGTCTAGTTTTTCAACAAGATACTTAGTCTGGAGAGTGAAGTCTGTGTTGGTCTCTAATCCAGAAGTGTGCTTGGATCTGTCTCTGCAGTCATCACACTGTATTTATACAGTCACAGTCCCCCACACTAAATTCATCTTTAGACACTCAAAATCTGATGGCTAGAGATAATTTCGACGTATAGATAAACACTGGGTTTGCAGCAAGTGATCTTGTCAGCACTTGTGAAAGGGAAGCTGACAGTGCTGGTGCAGAAGACCTGGAAGCTTGCCCCTGCCTGCCCTTGCACGCAGGGCTACAGAGGCACTTGGCCACAGAGCAGCACCCCCAGTGCAGTGGCATCCATCGGAGGGATATTGCTGAGGTCAGGCTGCGACTGATGCTACAGAAGCCTCAGAACTTATATTCTCCTACTCTTCCTCAACTTCCATCTCAGTTAAAGGTCTCCTGTAGAGGACTACCGCAGGTGGTGAGCATGATTTCTTTGGCCCCCATCCCTAACAACCATCTTTCATCTAGATTGAAGATTTCTTTTTGTTTTCCTCATACAGGCTCTACGCATGAGGTACTGCTGGTACTTGGCTTTAGTTGGAAGTATTCAATACAAGCAAGAATGTTTTAAATTTGCAGTAAAGATCCTGAAACATGTAATTGTTATTTTGATGTATTCGGGGGGAGAGGGGGGGCAAAACTGCTTGTATTCATAAGAGTATGAGGAGTAATCACAATATTGATGGAAACCATTAATGAAAATCAAAATATATTAGAGACAAGAAGTGGACAGAATAGATAAGATCTAAATTTGACGTGTCCGGTATCAAATGTCCAGTAGTGTCCCATATGTTTTCTAACTGCACTGGTGAATGTCAACCTGCCAGTAACTTGGGCTTATTTGCTACAGCATCACTGACATATGCATCCCCTCCAGGGCCAGTTCCTGGAGTGCAGGTAAGGCAGGGTGCTCACCACAAACAACTCTTCAGGTTAGCCTCAACAAGAGCAGATTGGTCTGGTACTTAGCCCTGAGTTCCTGTGACCCTAAGACAGTACTATGATTTTTCCTTGATTTTTTCAGCTCCCATCATGCAAAATGCTGTGCAGTTTTATTGTAGAGCAGTATTTTCACAGTGTGAAATTCAAAATGTATGTTGCATGCTGTGGAAGTATGGCATGAAAGCATATGAGGCTAAATGCTTGATGAGGTGGTGTTGGAGAACTAGCTAGAGCAGAAGAAGATAAACCTGATACAGTCTTCACTAGATATTCACTAGAATCAATACTGTCTTTTGGGAAGAGTCCTATAAGTGGACAATCTTTTAAATCACCCAATTTTGGTTTTGAAGACAATTCCATAAGTCATGGTGATGAAGAACCTGTGAGCTAATGAAAATTAGCAACACAGAAGACCAGGACTGTAGAACTAATGGCAGCTTGGCTTTGTGGTGTCCAGACTAAAACTAGGACTTTGTGGTGTCCACACTGACTAGGACTAGCCAGAGCCAGCTTAGGATTTGTTATTGGTGTACAGTAAACTCAGTTTTGCCACTCTGGTTACCATACAACATTTATTATTTTGGGTGCGGTTCACCACCCAGGTATAGTCATCTGGAAAGTAGCTATCTACAGCTGAATAGTTTCCTCTTCATTGCCTGTGGGTGTGATGAACTTTATTCTATAAAGGATATCTTCAATAGGTCAGAAATCCCAGGGACGAGGGTTTGCAGCAAGCAGAGATGAGGGAGGGAGCAAGGAAGAAGCTGGCTGCTGGAAGGGGACACCATATCAGTTGGACCCAGCAATCCCACCTTGGTGTCCATGGAAGGAGCCGCAGGCTGGGCAAGCAGGGCTGCTGCATCAGGTTTTACTAACAGAAGTGCTTCCAGGTGGAAGAATCTGTGACTGCTTTAACTGGCATAAAGTTGGCTCTCACAGAATCAGCAATTGTTTGAGAAAGGGACAAAGCAAGAAAGTGGAAAAGTATAATTTTTTTCATTTAGAAAAGCATCATAATTACAGAAGTATACAGAATGCAATAACATATTTTCTGTTTCCTACTCACTCAAACAATTTAAACAGCCAAAGGAAATGAGAGAACAGGGAAGATTAACAGTATGTGTTGACATTCTTGCTGCAGGCAGAGACATAGCTAATTGGCTTTAGACAGCGTTGAAGGGAATACTTTTGTAGAAGCATAGGCACACTGTATTTTATTTTATTGCACAGTGGTGTGCATATAGCATGCAAAAAGAAGGCAAGATTTCAAGCATAATTGCATATAATCTAAATAAAAAATGATAATGATCTTTCCTTTCCATAACTTACTTTCCACAAAGTTTCTTGGTAGAGGAAAGAAGTGGTAGATGACAGTTACTGATGAGTGAGATGTACACTTAATGAGATACTTTCTCCTTTTGGGACAGGTTTACTGACATCAGCTGAGCTTCCATTTTAAAATCTAAACATTAGGAAACAACCTTTCCCTGTTTGCTATCATTCCACACTCCAATGGAGTACTCCCCTTGCAATATGGGAATATTGACTTAACAGGAAGCCTGAAACCTCCTAAACCAAGGGAAAATAATGTAAAGTAACTGCTTGGACTGATCAAATGTTAATATGGAGGAAATATTAAAACCAACCCGTTCCCCATGAATAAATGTTTCACAGTTGCCAATATATGTATTCCTTTAATAATCTTCTAGGGCCAAGCATGTTTGATACTTTTTAAAAGGTTTAACATTCTTTAATACTGCTGTGGAGTAACCCTTGAGAAATTGAAATGACATATTACAAAAATCACACATAAGTTAAGAAGTCTGTGACAAAACCAAGTTTTGAATCCAGATTTCCCCCAAAACCCATCTAAATCTTACTTTGTGACTGAGATCCCTTTCTTCTTCCTTACTAGTTAAGCTTTTAAGACTCTAAGAAACTCTTAAATGGAAAACACTGATATGGATGCATTACCTTTAAGTTAATCACACACACTTCAAACATCTGGCTTGGCCAAGTAGGCCAGGGGTCCTTTAGTCCCCCTAAGGCTCCCATAAGGCAGCTGGACAATTCCTCCATGCAGGCAGAAGGCTGCATTGGAGCAGAGCCAAGCTCTCATCCCAAATGACACATTTCCTTTCACTTGGATTTGAGAGTCTGTAGAGCCCTTCAGAGATGGAGTGTGCCCAGCATTGTCTGGTCTATGGTAGCTCCCTTCCTTTTCCACAGACTTGCCTTGCTTTTGCGAAGTGCTTCATCTGCTCGTCATGAGTGTAATAATTCTCTTTGATTTCTCTTCCACCAAGGCAGTGGGATGAGTTTTCCAGCATCAGTTTAGGAAGAGAAAAGCAGAGCCCCGAGGAATCCTGCAGAAAGTCTCTCCTCAAAAACCACACAAACACTTTCATGGTCAGGAGACTGCCACGCATTTATGTATGAGTACATTTCCACCAGCTCACAGTGCAAAGCCAACTACAATTATTGTAAAGGTCAATAAGTTATCACAGCAAAGGACATAAGGTTACCCTGCCCCTAAACCTCATCACCTTACTAGAAGAAGTGAACACAGAAAATAATGTCAGTATCCTGCTTTCTCAGCATGTTGGAGAGGACTGAAGGCTGGTGCATTTTCTTCTTGTTTCTAGGTAAGCGTCTATCCCGCATCTGCTCTTCCTCTCACATCCCACTTCATGGTCTATTTTTGTAAGCCTACCTCAGACAGTTCTTTGCCAAGCACAGCTTTTGCAACTCTCTGGAGCCACAATCTCATCTCTGTTTGCTTGTTCCAAATGGGGTAAATTGTGAAACATACCCATGGATCACCCTCCCTAACTTGCTTATCTGATATTCTCTCAGAAATCTTTCCTGTAGAGACAATAGAGGGGAAAGAATAGATTTCTTCCAGATTTGACTGAGATCTTGCTCACAAAAACTAAGAAGAACCGTTTAAAAACATAATTGTCTGCAAAACCTATGAAACATTTTGCAAGAACTAAGTCACTGAAAATGCATTGTCCTTCAAAAAGTTGCAATAATACCAAAGACTTAATTTGATCACCAAAACATGAAAATGAGGGAAGTGCAACACTGGAAGCATTTTCAAGAAAGGACTTGCTCCCATTGCCGACATTTCCTCTGGGTGCCTGAGCCAGGTAAATGCCACCTTAGCTAGAGGGTCTTGAAGATGTCTTTGTTTCAACACTCTGCTAATGATGGATTTCACAGCTGGACAGTCTCTTTAGCAGATTTGCTGACATCTCAATTAGCAAATCCTAACCATGAATAACAGCATCTACCCATGGGATTTAAGCTTCTTAAACCAAGCTTCTGTCTTTTTTACAGCTTCCTGCATTTTACAGCTTCCAAGCCTCTGGACCATCACTTCATCCTGCATTACACACAAACATCAAAAGTTAGTTTTAGCTGAATCTAAAAAAGGAGCTGTGAATAGGGAAAGGATGTATTATCATCTCAGCTGGATCGATTTTACAGTCCCCTCAGTGCTCTGTCACTTATAACAGCACATGTTCAATACTGAAGAGCCCTGAGTGAGGTAAGTGCTAGATCTTTTAATGGGGTGGGGATGTTCAATCCAGCACTCCCCTAATACTGGAAGCTGTTTGATCATTAACAGTAGATTTGTCACTTAAGACAAAGTGACACCTCTCGATGCCTCTCATTTTGTTGGATTAGGCCCTCATTACATTGTAAACATTACTCTCCCCCAGAAGATGGAGGAGGTGAGGTATTGAAACCTGAAGGTGTGCCTTTTACTGACACAGACAACCATCTAAAGATGTGCTGCTGCTGTTTATGTGGCAGTCACAGGTTAAAAGTATATCCTTTCATCAGAGAAATATCTTCAAGCTGAGCACACAGCTCTTCTTTTGTCACTGGGCACTTGTTCATTGAGCCAGCAGCCTTGTCTTTAATCAGTCTTCAACAGAAGACTGAAAAGTGTTTTAGGCTAGAAATATACAGTGCGGTAGCTCGTTGCAAACGGCAAAGTAGCCGACGAGCTAGTAGTGATGGTCATGAAATATGCATGTGCACAATGAGTGCTGAGTGGATATGTAAGCTCTTAGGGTCCCAATTTCATTTAGGCTATTGTAAATCCATAAAGATTTCTCCAGAATTATCGGGACTTGTAATGTGGGATAGCAGGATAAAGCAACTTTTATTCCTGCGAATGTAAATGACATCAGAGTGGAGTCTATTATTTCAGCATGAATATTTAGGCATTTAATTTTTCTCCCTCATGACTAAGCTTTACTGCTACCTAAGTAAAAAAGCTAAAAGGAAGTTATTAAGTATATTTTCTTACTGTATATAAAATACTTTTTATTTTAGGCTTGACTATATGCTCAGGACACCACATCTAATCACACTTACATTATCCCAGCACAATGAAAGCAGAAAGCACTTTAAAAATGGAAGACATGGTCAGTACAGACTCTAAAGGAGGGGTTAAATTAAAATTTAAAGCAATATCAAGAAGCACAGTAAAGCTCAGAACTGCAGGATGATGGTAGAGTAGAAAGTCTTAAAATAGTTCTGACACCGATTTCACAACTAATTTCTGTATAGTGTTGAATCAGACCTGGACTAATATTTTGGATGTGTTGCTCTGTCTCTCAGTTAGCTCCCTCCCTTGCGTGACACCATCACTGCAAAGAATTTCCCTCCCTACCAGATCCCTTGATCCTTGCAAGCAGATCTCCTCCTGACCCCGTTTAATGCTGAAGGACTGCGAGTAGGTGACAGGATGACTCTGGGCTCTCACCAAGTTTTAGATCACTCTCCTCTTGTTGTGGAATCACAGTGAAGTTTTGATTTGGCTTTGCTATTTTAAAATTTCCTAGAGATCTCCAGTATCACTGGTGCTGAATCACTATTTACAGCCAGCACTAGAGAACGTTTGTTTTGAATGTGCTGCTGATGCTTTAGGAAAATTCCTCTGTGTGGATAATTTCTGGTTGTAAGGATAGGCTTACTTAACCTTGCTTAGAACTGCTAACAGTGAATATAATTCAGGCTTAATGAGCTGTGAACAACTTTGGGTATTTTTTAATCCCGTGGGAAACAGTTTGACCATAGGAACGGTAGAAAAATCCAGTCACAAAATGGCTATCCTGGGAGATGTGGAACTGACTGAAGGAAAACACTCTCTTGAAATTGGCCTCCTTTGTGGATCTGCCCTTTCCTTTCTGGCTCATAGAGACAGTGATCGCAGAGATCGCAGTGAATGACCAGCATGACTGGGGAGGTGGGGAAGTTATAATAAGGATTCAGATCACCTCAGATAGATCCAGCAGCAGTAACATCTAAATAATTCACAAGTTTGTACGGCCGTATATTTTTCTTTCATCCTGGTGCTAATGTAGTTAATACTAATTATAATACTTTGTTGCAATAACACTACAATGACAGTTAACTCTCCTTTTTTGAGTTTGGGAAATCAGGAGTAATTTAGCATGTTGTTGAAGATCCCCCATCAGTCTACATGCACCTCCATACAATCTGACCTCACTCATTCATTTTTGGAAGAGGATTACCCGCTAGTTCTTTTAATTCAGCACCCAACTGTCTAACATGAAATGATCCAAAGGGGTGAAAAAAAGTCATCATTGTGTTAATTCTTCACGGTCACTTGTTTGGGCTCTATCACAAAATGACACCTGTGTGAACTGGTCTGTTCAGACTAGAAAGAGCTGGCCAGTAGGAAGGCACTAACTCACCAGCATTTGGCACAGCACTTTCAAGTACACCTTTCATAAAGATGTTATTACTTCCGTAAGTCAGTAGTAGTTTTGGTTCGGATCATGAAATCTGTGTCTGCAAAGTAATTTTCTTCTTTTGAAGGTGACACATCCTTAATTAACATACTTATTTTAGTTCAATTAATATTTATAACATTTTGCCCAAGAATTTTTTCCTGTATTCAATTTAATGCTACTTATTCTAACTCTCAAATTGCTCTTTGTTTTACTGACACAATGTTTGCTGTCTCAACTAAATGCTTTGGTTATGTTTGGTACCTTAGCAAAATAAGCACTTTCTATTCATTATCTAAATCAGTGATTGGAACATTTTGGTATTTTGCTGCTATTTGGTTATGTGATGTCATACAGATAAACATATTTGACGGACTTAACACAAGTCAATATTTAATAAATGACTGCCCTGTAGGAACTTCATCTAAACTGTGAAATTAATAATAAATGTTTTCAAATAGATGCTTTCCAGCATATGGCCTTTTGAATCATTTATAAGTGAGGCCCCTTCAGTAAGTCTTTTCATATTTAATGCATTAAGTTGGAGTATTTATTGCAGTTCTGAAAAGAACAAAGAATGAGGTTCAAGGGGAAAATCACTCAGGGTTTGGAAGAAAAGAAAACCAAATATTTTAGGTCAAATATACAGCTAAATAGGGATAGATTTGGTTTAGGTACAACCTTACATAAAACCCTATTCATCCCATCCTCAGGCAAAGGCTTAAGTCCTGAATTCACATCTGAAATATTGCTTCTCCAGCACTCCCTCGTTATACAGAGCAAACATTTGAAGAAGCCTTTAAAAAGTTGTGGTGGGCTCTTTTCCCTAGCACAGACAGCAAAAAATTAACCCTGCCTAACTGCTGCCTGTCTCTTCCCGCTCCCCGGGCCTCAAGGAGGGTCTGAGGGCCCACCTCCCAGCACATCCCCAGGCTCCTCTGGTGAGCCCTTCTGCCAGGACTGTGCAAGTGGCTTGCAAAAGGTTTAATTTATGCACCTCTTTATAAACTGAATAAAGCTATGGGCAACCTGGCTCCTAATGATAGCAGTATATGAATTATTGCACTGGAAGAGCAGTGTTTTCTTGAATTGGTACCTAAAGGTAAACCTTCAAGGAGGCTTGGCATGTAGTCATGGCTGGGGTTACCTAGCAGAGGGTAGATATTTTGGCCATTTAGCACTTGTGTGGAGGTCAGTTGAGGAGACTGTTGCAGGTTCCTCCCTCACCCCTTCCCAGCCTGTCTGTGCCTCCCCCTGCTCCTGAAGGACCCTTGGCAAAGCCTGCCTGGCCCTCTCCATGTGTGCAGCACAAATGGTTGCTTTGTTGCCTGACTGGGGACAAGCTTAAGCACCTGCAAGGTTGAAGCGGAATTGTATGGGGCCGTTGCAGTATGAGGTGCTTGTATAGATCAGTGTTCAGGTTTGCAAAGCACTTCAAGGGGACAGGGTGGCCATAAGAACAGATAAAAGCTACGCTGCATGTGACAGACTTGGATTAGATACACTGATAACAGTGTTGAACCCAGAGAAAATGTAAATGATTTCAAGAGCTGAAAAGCACTGGCATTTGTTGTCTACCTTTCTTGGGGCAGCAAGACAACTAGCAGCTTGCACTAATAATTATGAGTTATTTTATTTTCAAAAGCTAGAAAATGCATAAGCAGGCACTAAAACAAGATCAAGGCACCAAAACAAAAATTAAATATTTTTTCATTTAAACGAAAAGTATGGATTTTTTCATCCTACTGGCAATTACATTCTGTTAAAGCTAGGAAGTGTTTGTAATGCAGGTCTTCTGGATGACTTTGCACTATTAAATTTACATTTTTTTGTTGTAAAGATTAATGTTGTTAATGTATACAAGATATTCTGCATCTGTAACACAGATTAGCATTTACTATTAGCAGCACTCTGTCTATTTATTTGGTGCATTATCCATTTGTCTAAAAAGTATGCTTATGCTGTGGTTATCCCTAACAAGATTATGATCTGTTCAAATGGCCCAATCTAGGCTGCACAAGGCAAATGAATAGCATGAAGTACATCTTAGTCTGATACCTTGCAGATTCAATAGATCCCACTGTGATACCAGGCCCTGATATCATATCGGCTTATACTAATACAAGGCAGCAGAATTTAGCTGTGGATGAATAAGCTCCCTGCCTCCCCACCAATGAATCATGCAGAAACTGTGGAAAAACAGCAGCTCAGATTTCCATCCTCAGTCCTGAACTTGAAATATTTCTTTAATACAGTGCAGAAGAGCCCAGGACCACAGGAGGGTTGAGTGTTACAGTTCTAAAGCAGAGGAAATGTTTCTCAGTGGGCCAGAAAAGGGCGTGCGGATGAGATTTCGGACGGACACAGTATTTGATATTATTAGCCTGGCAAAGCTCTCTTGTCAGTGTACTGACACATTCCTATAAGGCTAATCTTCCCATGCACAGAAGCACAAGTGCTGATTTTGACATTGCATATTCTGCCAAGCATCAAGCCAGCTGGAAGTTGAGTTTCCCAAAGTGCAGCACCCTGGGGTCCTCTCGGCTGATCCAGACCTTTCTGTTTTCTGTATATGTACACAAAATGGCACATAACATATCAAACCTCCACTAGGCACGGTAGCTGAAATTTGCAAGAGGCTTAAAATGAAGAATTTACTTCTTAGCAGCCTGAGTAAAATACAGTGAACATTCAGTAAAGATCTAGATGTATAAAATTCCTTACACTGATTTCATAATTGCATTACGGTTAGTTAATAAGTCACTGTATCCAAACGTTAATAATATTTGTTTGCAACAGATGCTTTTCATTGGTTATGTGGCTCTCTTGCAATAGTGTTTTAATTAAACGCTCTGGACTTATGCTATAAAAATAGATTTCAGACATCACTCAAATTCATACAGATTCATTTGAACTTTTGCTTCAAATTTCAATAAAATTTCCAAACCCTTAAATCTTCACCACCTCTGACCACCTGCAGTACTGATACTGTAGGTTTCCCTGCCATTGTCGAAGTAAGCAATTATGCAGAACGCATGCCTTTGAGGACAATCTATTTTTGGATTCTTAATCGGTGTGTATTCATAGATGGGAGAATGAATACTGTTTTCACTTCTACTCTAAAGAAAGCAAATGATTTAAACTGATGATTTGAGAAGCAAATGAATACAGGATTCCATGTTTTACTCTCTGTGACAGTCTGATGTAAACTTTATGCCTCCTCAAAAGTTCTTTTTAATAGGAAAAATACTCAGAGAAAAAAAAGTATTTTTTCCCCTCAATCTCCTCCTGTCTTCAGACATTAGACCCCATGAAGTGTTGTTGGTGTGGGTTTTCTCTTATTGAGAATATTGGTAGGCTAGAGCAACAACGAAGGAAAAGTGGACACAATTTTTAGTCCTACTGCTTGGCTAGGGTTGGTCTAAGTCGGTGCAAATGGCTCTGCAGTTTACCAGCAGTGTTCTGAAGCAAACGGTTGCTTAGGTAGTTGCTTAATTAGTCACTTTACTTATCATGCAAGGTGGCACCTGCTTTCTGGAGAATTTGTTAAACCAAGTTCCAAAGTTTCCACAGTTTTAGAGGAAGTATCCTTCCCTCATCCCTTCTCCCTCTCCCTGCCCCCCAAATATATAAGCTCTCAAGCTCTAACCAGTACTCTAACACATGCAAATATATCTTTTCCTAATGGAAAATGCAACTATTCTCTTCTTATTTCAGTTGTTAGAGACTGGAGAGGAAAGAACCATGCTGTTATCTTCTCTAAGGAGCTTCATATAGATTTAAAAACAATTATTTGTGAACAAGGACTAATTTAAAAATTCCTGTGTTCTGCCCCAGGCTCTAGGAAGAATATAGTCTAACAGCTGGAGATAACATTAGTAAAGTGCAGCAAAGCCTATTACATAGAAAGTGAGAAGTCAATACCATCTTCGTAGTCATATTCTGATATGAAGGAAAATATCTTCTGTGAAAACTCTTCTATTTGATTTTCCTCAGGGCTATGAGAAATGAACCATCAAGGATTTAGCCATGCTGGATTAAGACGTTACTGCTCCTAAACACCAGCCCAACCTGACTGGCCCTATGCCAGAGAATGCAGTTCCTTGGGGAAAAAGGAAATTGCAATTTTCTAGGAGGGGAAAACTGTGCAGTCTGATAACCTGGTTGAAACCCACCCATTGACAGTTTTAGGAGGCATGGGGGTGTATAAAACAAATACTTTATTTTGGTACTCCTCCAATGGCAGTAATAATTTCCAGGCAAAAGAAAAATTTCCCACATGCCACCTCTTGCCCATCAGAGAGTGGAGAGGAAAAGGAAATGTGCTTCCAACAGAGTTTCTAAGTCACCATCACTCCAGGTGTGAGTGATCCTGCAGGTTTACTCAAGGTTAATAGTGTAAACTGTGTTTAGATGAGGGCTGGCATTTTAACCACCATATCCCACTTAACCAGACTGATGGTGGCTTTTTCCACTTGGTGTAGCGGAGCCTGGCAGCAACTTGTTTGTAAAAGAACTTTTTTCCTTGTGTTGCCATCAAGCAGAAACATTACACAGTGTCCCTGATGAGAGATGCAAATCCAGCAGACCAGTACAGAGTCTCCCACAAGAATCTATAGGGCTTTGGGGAATTTGTTTAAAGATGCAAATAATGAAGGCAGAGGTTGGCAAAAAAATTTAAAAAGGAAAGCAATGTTGTCATCTAAGAGTTTGAAAGAGGAGAAGAAGGAGGATACCAAGTCAGGAATGAAGGTGACATTTGCTATTGTATACTAATAAAGTACAAAAATGATGCAGAGACGATGAGGAGGAATAATTCAAAGAAAACAATCAGTGAGGAATTTACACTGAAACAAACAAACAAACAAACAAAAAGGAACTAGAGAAAGCTGGCAAGGCAAGTTGTTGAGCTGCCATCCTGGGAGATATTAATCTATGTGAGATGGCTAAGAATAACTAATTCAATCCAGTCAGATGCAAAGGGATAGAAATGACAAGAAGTCCCTGCCAACTCAGTCTGCAATGTCACTCCCATACTTTCTCTAATTTTGGTTCCCTGGAGCTCAAATCGCATTTTATCTCATAGACTACAATCAGATTATTTCCTATCACAAAGACAATCCTATTTGATTCATATAAACAGCACCAATCTTAGCTGTCACCTAGGACTTTTTTTGTTACAATAAACTGTATTTTGGCTGTTTGCAGTTTGTTGGTAAGCGTCCCTTGACCCTCGGTTGGATCATATGTGTTGAGACCACCAGCACTACAGTACACATGTTGTTACATCTGAAAGTTAAGTAGGTGTCTACTAGGCATGACATGATCATCTCACCTTAGTACTCCATTTGGAGTTCTGTGTCCAGCTCCAGGCTCCCCAGTACAAGGTAGACATGAAGCTACTGGAAAGAGTCAGGCAAAGGGCCAGAAAAATGATTAAAGAACAGAAGCATCCCTCATATGCAGAGAGGCTGAAGGAACTGGGTTTATTTTACCTGGAGGGAGAGGAGAGGGCTCAGGGAGATCTTATCCACATGTATCAATACCTGATGGGGGGAGTAAAGAAGATGGAGCCAGGCTCNTCACCTAGGACTTTTTTTGTTACAATAAACTGTATTTTGGCTGTTTGCAGTTTGTTGGTAAGCGTCCCTTGACCCTCGGTTGGATCATATGTGTTGAGACCACCAGCACTACAGTACACATGTTGTTACATCTGAAAGTTAAGTAGGTGTCTACTAGGCATGACATGATCATCTCACCTTAGTACTCCATTTGGAGTTCTGTGTCCAGCTCCAGGCTCCCCAGTACAAGGTAGACATGAAGCTACTGGAAAGAGTCAGGCAAAGGGCCAGAAAAATGATTAAAGAACAGAAGCATCCCTCATATGCAGAGAGGCTGAAGGAACTGGGTTTATTTTACCTGGAGGGAGAGGAGAGGGCTCAGGGAGATCTTATCCACATGTATCAATACCTGATGGGGGGAGTAAAGAAGATGGAGCCAGGCTCTTCTCACTGGTATTCAGTGTCAGGACAAGAGGCAACTGGCACAAACTGAAATACAGGAAATTCCTTTTAAACATAAGACTTTTTTTTTTTTTTTTTTAACTGTCAGGATTGCCCAGAAAGGCTGTAGAGTTTCCATCCTTGGAGATATTCAAAACCCAGTTGGATATGATCCTGAACCGTCTGCTCTAGCTGACTGTGTTCTGAGCAGGGCAGCTGGACTAGATAATCACCAGAGGGGACCTTTCAACCTCAACTATCCCATGACTGGTATACTCTGTAAATGCAAGAAAAAAAATGTCTGTCTTAAAATGATGACACATAATTAAAATGGGATATCATTTCACTATGCATAACTCCAAGATATGTTGATCACTGGCACAATTTATCATAGCACTGTTATAACACTGGCTTGTTGCATATTATAGGGACATTATGCTAATAACCCACATCATAGAAATCTGTAGATACTTCTGTTTTACTACTTCCTAATGTACAATAGATGTCAAGATACTTCATGAAAAGCAATAAATGTTGCTGGATTTTCCAACACTGGTAAAAATTTTTATATACATAAGCTTCAAAGCATAGTCACATTCAGGCTCTTTGACATAACAAATATATACTGAAGACTGAGAAAAAAAAAAGATATTCTATTAGAGCCTAAACCTGAGAAGTACCCAGCTCTCTTCCCTTCACTTAAGGGTAAAATCCTTCCTGGGATGAATGGGAGTTTTGCTATTCCACTCAGTAGGGCCAGAACCTTGCAAGTCATCAGTTCTGAGATGTGCTTTTAAATTAAATGGCAAATGGTCCAAATCAGTCAATATAAAATACTGCGGGATACTTTCATAGATTTCCCCAGCTTACAAAGAGCTAAGAAAAATTAAACCTAATTTAGCTAAAACTTGCACTATTAAACCCCTAAAAATGCTCTAGGATTCCCTATAATGAAGATTCTAGCAGAGCCTTAGCAGAATGTGTATGCAATAGGCATGGAGATCCTAACTATCCCCCTGCTCCCAGTTAGTACCAGCTGGTGATACTAATTACACATGAAATTTCTGAGACTGGCACAAACTGAAACTGCATCTCCTAGCACCCCTTCCTCCCTCCCCACCCAGAGGGCTGGAGCAAGTCTTGGGGGTTTCCTGGGAAATGACTAGTTGCAAGGAGAGTGTGGGAGCAGGCACAGTGGGAGCTTCGGCTCAAGAAGCCATCGATAGCCTGCCAACTCTTCAGCATGTTCTGCCGTCCCATGGGCATCACCAGAAATCAGTTGTTTAGTGTAGGGTGTGATAGAGTTTCCACTCAGCTGAGTCTCATCGATTTTTAAGGAGTTTTTAAGGATGACTTGTAAGAGCATTGCAGGCAGGCGTCTGGAAGCTTAGGGCAGGGTTGGAGAGATGCAAGGCAAAAACATCATGGTGAGGTGGACAAGAGGAAGGCTTAAGCAAATGAGATTAAAATCCTTTTAAGTTTGGATGACTGGAACATCTAATTTATACTTACCCATATTTTGGATTAAAATATATCTATTTTCAGGGCACCTTTTACCTTATCTGAAGAAAAGCAGAGGACAGTAATATTGACGCAACTGGAGGCACAAGCGAATGCGGTGACTTTCTTTGGTGTGTGCTGTAATGACACTTTAAATTCATTTTCTTACAAGATGTACTCTTTGTCTGTATCCATTCTGTCATGGACTTCCCAAATATGTAGACTTTCTGGGAACACATTAAAGTATAATGATGATATATATATGTTTTTAAATGAGCCAACAATGTCAGAAAATTGACATCACAAATACTAACCCTGTTAAAAGTATCAAAACCAGTGAATTGTATCTTATTTTATTGTAGCTGATGACCATTCATTATAATGAAAAAGCAGAAGTTTCTGGCATCATCTCATGGAATTCTCTTATGCCAGCAGGGGAAACTTTCCAATTGTTTTATGGAAGACATATCCAGTTGGAAATCTGGATTTACAGTAGTGATGATCACTATCACAAGGCATAGAGCATATATGAAGTAAAGATACCATCCATCCTATGTTTAGTACTACTCATTATTAATCATGTGTAATGGAAAAGAAAATATGTCAATTAATTTGAAAATGGCACAAGGCTAGGAAAGACTGTAAGGAATTGAAAGAAAAATCCCCCAAGAAAGGAGCCTTGTTCAGCACCATTGTAGCTGACTGGCACTGCTACAGGTACCGCTGCGTAGAAATGCAGACCTACGGGGCAGTGCCCAGTAGAAGGGAATGGGAATGCCCCAGAGTTTAGAAACCCAGACTTAAGAGGAAAAATTGAATAACCTGCAGTTGTTTATACACAGTGAAAAAAAAACCAAACCAAACAAACCCCAAACAACAAAAACCAGTGATAATATTCATAGGCATACAAGTCTTCTGTGAAGAGATAACCTCAGAGCACAGGAGAAGTAGTAATGGGGATAAACTGCAGAAAGGAAGATTCAGTTTAGATAATAGGAAAAAAATAATGAAGTATTTTGCACCTCTGTATTTCTAGGATAATAGAGATTTAAGGACTTTCATATTCTGGCTTTTATATTTACAACCAAATTCTGATGTTTGACAAGTGGTTGGGGCTTATAGCTCCCAAGATCTGGAAAAGCCCAAGATGTGTCATACATATGGGAGCCGCAGATACCACAATATGGGTAACAGAGGAGATCCTACCATCCCCTGGTGGGTCAGAAAATAAAAGGTAAACCAACAGACACATGCCCAAACTTTTTTGCGTCTGAATTAAATGTGTGTCTGTTTGGAAAAAACATATCGTATCCAGATATTATAGCTAGATGTGTGGGGTGATAATGTTGTGTGTTTATGGCCATTACTAATTTATATACATGTGCATGTCTGTGTGCACACCTGCAGAGAGGAGGGTGGAAATGAGCAGCAGGTATTTAAAAGCAAAATTACAGTATCTGTGACTGGTTTTAATACAAAAATAACTTATCAATGTGGCTGAATTTCAGTTAAAGTCCCAATAAAAAGTACATCCATACCAACAGTTGTTTCATGTAGAAATCTCTTAATAAGTTGGAATTCCATACCTTTTTTTTGTTTGAGTTAATTTGTTTGGAGGAGGGGGTGAAGGTTTTCAGAACTAATTATTTAATTGCAGACTTGCAGTTAGCCTATTAAAGGCAGCACGTAATTAAGACAGTAGAGTATTGGTAAACAATGGCTTGATTTCAGTTGTAAACAAGGGAAGGATTATTTTTAGTAAAACTTCTCAATTGCTTGCAATGTTTTTATTGAATTTATGCAGTTTAAAAACTGTAATTTTAACAACTACTTATGTTTTTGATAAGTTACACTAAACATAAACAGTATTCCAGCATTAGCCACACACCAGTTCCACGCAGCGGGGTTGCTGAAGTAAATTCTTGTACAGTTTGGAAATAGTAGGCTTGTGGGTCCAAAATACGCAGATAAATTTTCTTCAAAGCAACCCAGATAATTGGATGTAGAAGAGAAAAATACTTGCACTTGATCTGAAAAGCTGTGGAGGAGGTTAAAACCTTCTCAACAAAAAGAATAGAGTTTTGGCCACAGTCCTCAGTCACCATTAGTAAGAGGTGAAGAGGAAACACCACCCGAGGACTGAAGACAGTTTAGCTCAAGAGGATGCTCTCTGGTCCAGCACAGCACTGCCAAAAGCCAGCATGCCAGAGAGGGGTCTCATCCTGACACTCACAGCAGACTCCTAACTACATCTCAGCAGGCTGGAGCTGGAGAGGTGCAAGCTCTGTAACAGGTATATAGAGGGACAATGCAAACAGAGATTAAAGTTGTGGTTATTGCATAGACATGCCTGCAAAAATTTGAGTCACACCATCCGTGCTCCTTAAAAGGGTTGTCATCAGAAGCTTCTCTTTCAGTCACAGGGATTACCTGCTGCTGCTCCCGGAGCTGTGGAGGGAGAAGCAGGATCTGTGCAGGGTGATGAGGGTTTTGTGCTGGCTGCTGCAGCGCTCGCTGCTGAACTAAACAAGATGTGCGTTACCTAACACTGTTGGGCAGCGCTGTGGGGGAAATAGGTTTTTTTCCCTGTTACCATGGCAATGGTCAGACCAGACCGCTAATGAGATGTCTGATGGGACAGGCAATATAATACCATATGTGGCAGGCTGGATGTCGGAGAATAATGCTGTATATCAGGTATATCAGAGCTCTTCTAGCTGACTTGTGAAAAAGGTGGCAAAGGGATCCTCTAAACTGCGGTCTTTTACTTGGAGAATGATCCGTATCCAAAATTGGATATTTCTCACCCTTTGTGAGCTAATACTGGACACTAATGACATCTGTAGCATGATTATAGCCTCCTATCTACTATTTCAAATTTTATATTACTCCATTAATTATTAACTTCTAGTACAAATCACTATGATAGGAACATGCTGCACTTAGGTCTGAAAAGAAAACATTAAATCTTTCTTAAGGTGTAACTTCTTTTACAGATCACATCATTTCAGTGCTTTAGCTTCTCACTGGAGCACTTCCAGCTTCAAGCACTTTTAATACGGTTTCCTGAAAAATCAGAGGAGATAAGCACATGTGTCTGCATAATCAAATCAGCTCATCTGTAGTGGAATAAACAGAGAGAAAGACTTATATGCTTATTTCCTTATTGGAAATCCATTCATATTGGAAAATAAGTGGTATAATGCATATGAAAATGTTTTGCATCTTATTATATTGCCGTAGGTCCAGATTTATTTTTTTTCTTTTGAAGCAGAACAGCATGGGATGAATCTTCTACATTGAATTTTACAGATAATCTGATATTCAGCAGCCTTCTGAACACAAAATCCTATGTGGGTGGACACAGAGGTATGAAGTTAGGATGTTAGGCAACACAGGGGGGCAGAGGTTTTGAAAGCAATAGACAGAGCTAAAGCAGAGAGAGGAATGAAAGCAGGAAAAAAAATCACTGTAATTTCTACTGTTGCAGGTGATAGGCACTTAAGGACTTCAGTTTGAGAACTCTCCCTGCTGCAGGTAGCCTTATGCGCGTGATTATAGAATCAGGCCCACTACAGACTTTTTTGCTTTGGCAATTGTAGCCATAGTTCTCAAAGAAAGCACCAACTGCAATCTGGTAATTCAACAGTGAATCCAAGCAATTTTACACAGGCTGCTTATCATCCACATTTTAAATTTAGTGATGGCCTATTTTTAATTATTGAGTTGGGTAATTACTTTGCAAAATGCTAAGGCATAATGCTTTTCGGTTCATTATTTACACCAAATTTGTCATTGGACATACCCTATCTGAGGGGTATCTGAGCCCAGTTCCACTAGATATATGTAAAACATCTGTGATAACAGTTACTCAACCAGCTACTCAAGCTATTGTTCTCTTGGACAAAACTGGACAGAGAACACATTACTGAAATCTAATTCTGCAGTAATAATAGGTTACCTCAACCACCTGCCTGTTATTAAGTCCATATCCTAAATCAATTATATAGCTCATTACACAATCACTCTTTGGGCCATCTAGTTAAATGTGTCTAGATAAACACACAGATAAAAAGGAGTACATCTAAACCAGAGATGTGCTATAGAATTTAAGGTAGGGTAAATTCAGAAAATAGTCTCTTCAATAATGAAATATAAAACTCTTTATTTTTTTTTTTCTTGACATAGGAACAAATTAATGTATAACTCTTCAAGAAAGTCTATAAAAAGGCACTACAGAAAGCAGCTTCTAGAGTGAATGTTTTTTAGACTTGGGTGTCTGGAATACAAGGACTAGGTCACTGTCTCTGTTGAAAGGATGCATTCCTCAAGAGAGATTGTACATATGTTAGGTAAAAAAAGAAAAAAAAAAAAAATTAGAGAAGTAGTTCTCCATGGGCTTTTTTATTTGTTTTACTAACTCTATTAAAACAAAAACTGCCCAATTACACTGAATTATGTGATTCTATGTGCTTATTTACTGCCCAAATTCTTCACTAGGTATAAGAATAAGAACAAACTTGGTTTCGTAACTGTCCCATTTCCCCTAGAAGAATTTAAATAGGAATTTAAAATATTGGAGGCAGGCAAATCACAGTTAATTTTCCAAAGAAATACTCCAGGAACCTCACTTCGTTATTATTACTAGCTGTTATGTGCATTATAATAGCATCTAGAAGCTTTACTTATGGACCTGGACCTCACCCATTGCTATATATGTTAATTCTGCACCACATTAATAATTAGAGACAGGTGAGAAGTAGGAATATTTGTGTTGATTTCAACAAGTGCTGAATTCTGCATTCCTAACATCAGTATTGTAGCTGTTTCAGTTCTGTTTACAATGCTGCAGTTAAAAATAAATAATAGAAAATGTTAGCCTTTCTCCATTCTTAGTCTGGGGAATATACACTGACTGTTTTATGTTGTAGAAAATGTGTTTGCAAAGCTAAGAACCACCTTGCTGCATTTCACAGGGAATTTTTGTCAAGTTCTATAAATCAAACAACACAAGCAACAATTTGGTGCTCTACATTCAGCAATTGTTTGTTATCTCTTAGCTTATGTCTGCCATGGTGAATTTTCTGTCCAGCTTTTTTCTTTAGATCATTCAAGTCACAAAATTTCTTCCCAATCATCTTCCACCCAAAGCATTCATTAAATGCGTACATCAGAATTGTATGGGGAAATCCTTCTAATGCTCTGACTGTAGCAGTCTCCAAAAAAAGCATTATCTCCCTCCTCCTATTCTTTAGTCCCTTGCGTATTCATCCAAGAGCTGCATTCAACCCTTCTGGCACAGCCCCAATCAGGAACTGGACCTTTTTCCCCCTTGTACTCTTAGATCATTTTCAAGTCTTTCCTTACAAGCGTACCATCCCCGCTTCTACAGGTATCTGCTACTCTTAAACCAAGATTTTCACATTCCTTTGTGTTTAAAACCTCCATTTTTGTTTGAATGGAGTCTGGCTTACTATGTAATACAGATCTTTCTATATGACAGGTCTCACACTGGTCTTGCACAAGTCCTTGTACCATTTATGGTCACAATTTGGGCAATGTTTATTGCTGACACCTTCACTGATGAAAATGCTCAGTGTCAGGCTGGTCCTAATCCTCCCCAGACCCTTATTTCAAGGCAAAAGCTCTCAACTGGCCCCTTCATTATCTGTTTAGCATGAATTTTATTAGTGCTCTAGTGTGCTAGTGTTTTAATTGTAATACCAAACTTATAAAAGTTTATTATGTTGCTGGTATTAACCAATTTTCTAACCTCAAAGAATGGAAATAAGACTTACTCTTCACAAAATTTTGTTGAAGGACTTACGTCTGCTGTACCCTTACATTTTGATTTGGTCATCAGCCAATGCTTCTACCAACCTCCAACTTTCTTAATTTCACTCTGGTCAGCCAACAGTTCTTCAGGTCCTTGCTCTTTTCAAATTTAAGTAAATTATTCTGCTTCTGTTTGAGTTTCCATGAAATATTAAAAGACCAAAGATTATCTCAAACAGACTAGATTCAATTTATCAAAACTGGCTGATATTTAATATATCTGTCTCTGGCTAAATGTGACTCACATGTCTCCTGGGTACAGGAAGATTGGAAAGTGTATAGTCTTCTTCTGAAATCAAATCACACAACTCTCTTATTTTGCAAATAAAGAGCAGAAACATTTATTAAACATACATGCTTTTTTCATCATTTATGAATAATTTTATCATTCTTCATTCCTAATATACCTTCAAAAACTATTATCCTTACTTCTCCTGACATGGATTTTTGTCTGTATTTAGTTACACTTCTCTCTGTATTGTATTTAATAAATTCAAAATAATATCTGTTCCCCTCTATTTCCAGTTTTGAGTTCTAATAAACATTTTATTATTTTTAATATTATTATCACTGGTAATTGTTATCATTAGATTATCACCAAACTTCTCTTCTTTTCTTGTGAAATGATAACTTTCTATCCTTCTACCAAAAACTTCCCCTCTGCATTTCCCCTTCCATAGTTTGTTTCTATTTAAAATGTTCCTTTATAATTTTGCTTACAAGACTTCTCAGTTAATAGAAAATTGATCTGGGATTAGTTAGCTCCTACCTCAATTCAAATACATTCACAATTCTGACTTTCTGAGGTAATCAATAACTCTTGAAGATGTAAGTACATTGGTACAGAATTCCACTCACCACCACTCTTCTGCTCTGTTCTAATAAAGTGATCAACAACATTATTTTGACAAGTTTTACAGGTCAGCATGACTTCAGACTTTGTTGTTTTGGGTTTTTTTCCCCTCATGTCAGTTTAAAAATAGGAATAAAATAATGATTAGCAAGGGGTGCTTTAGACAGTCTGGAATGTTTACACAGTGATATAACGTCTCAGGAGAGCCACTCAAAGGACTGCAGAATAGAAGTGGTATTTTTCATTTTTTGAAGACTGTAAGTGATTGAACATACTTTTTCATTATTTCATAATGAAATGTATTTCATACACGTATTTCATACATTTTTATTTCATACATATAAATGTATTTCATACATTTTCATTACATACATATAAATGTATTTCATACATTTTCATTATTTTGGCATGTGATCAATATTGAAAGAAGCTTTAAAAACATCTACAGCATGAAAATTATAGACAGAACTTGGTTTAACCATGTTTGCACCTTTATAACTGTCTACAATCCAGTAATGAACAACTTGACTCCTGAAAAGTACTTTTCAAGGGAAATTTGTATTTCATCAAAGACAATCATTAATTCTTCCAAATGCGTCCCCACAGAAGACACTCATGCTAGATTAAGAGCTCTTGACACAGAGTCCAAAAGAGAGATAAAACATCTTTTGATGACCAGAGATAACCAGAAAGACTCTGTCATTCAGGGCAAAACTAAGGAGCACACCTGAGTGCCGAAGGTCCAAAAAGATTTGTTACAATATATTCACATTTAAGAATTTACACAGGCATCCCAGACATGCTTTACAGCTCATTGGAAGGAAAATGTGCACGTGTGCTGCTGACTGTGCTGAAAGACATTAAGTGGGAAGAATATTATTCTGTATTGAACAGGAAATTTAGCCCACCAGTGAGTAGCCTTGCTGCAGCTCCCAGCTGAAGGGCTGGTATGGGGAAAATTGACTGAATGAGAAAGGAGCTACTTAGCTGCACTCTCCATAGCTGGGATCGAGCTTCGCACCTTGCACTGTAGCCAGTTCTGTGTGTTGTCATTAGCGGAGGGGATGGTGTGTACCCCTAGCAAGTAGAAAAACAGAAAATGTCTTTGGGACATTTTAAGAACGTGTGTCGAATGGAGGTTATATCACCAGAAAAGTGTTCTTCTAGATCCAAGAGATTATTAACCACATTAATGCAGTTCACTGAAGAAAAACAACTGCTTTCTTTAGTAGGATTGGTGTATTTTACCCATTGTAATGTAACATGGGTATAATTCTAAAACAGCTCCCACAGAAACATCTAGTCCTGAGCTTCAAAGGCAACATGAACGCTGCCTGCAAACAGCAGACCTTTACCTGTCTGTGACTACAGAGAAATTTCGAATCTGACCTTACCAAACAATAATAAAATAATACAATTTTCCTAGTAATTATCACATGTATGAAACAGAAATATAAAGTTGGAAGTACTTTAAAAGTTTATCATCCTGTTACCTGCCTGTGTCTTTTTTCTTCTTTGCAAGCTACACTCATCCTCCCTGTGAAAGAGTCAAATTCTCTATCAATTTAATGGAGTTCTCCTCCTGATCAAAAAACTTCAATCATACAGTCAGTCAACAAAACAAAACTCTGTTAGTTAAGTGCCTCTTCATGAAGTTGTAATGCTACAGTCTAACCAACTACCAGTCCTAACAGCTAATGTACTTCATGAGTTATGGACTGAAAAATTATCATCCAAAAGAGCTGCCAAATTATACTGAATAAGCAATTAATACATGGATCTTTTCTAACCGGGGATAGAGAATGGGGGGAAAACCAGAGGGCTTTTTCTTCTGCTCCTGGCTCTCTGAAAGGACAGGAGGGCCAGAGAGGATCCTCCTGCCTTGGGGAGGGCCACCTGTTTCAGGAGTTGTCATTACACCAAACACA
>VYZW01010893.1:5519-15594 GCA_013401315.1 Balaeniceps rex | reverse complement strand
ACCAAACACAACCGTTCCCGTGCACCAAGAGCAGAGGCCAGCCTGGCTTCCCAGGACTCTCACTTGGCAAAGGAGCTATGGTCATTTCATTGCTTCCTCCCAGCTTCCTGCTGCTTTGGACAACTTTCTACCTTATCTGTCGCTAAGGCAGATCATGGCTATGAGATTTTTATGCTGGAGGAAAGTATTCCCATCTTTCTGACATCCCACACTCATGCATTTCACTGTTTGGATCTCCTTGAAGACAGCACATCCAGTTCTGGGTCAGTTCTTGTGGTCTAATCCCAGAGGGAATTGGCAACTGTTTTAATGCATCTCAAATCTATTCTACTCTGAAACTACAAAACAGCTCTCCTAACCACACCATCTGAAATGCAGCCTGTATGATAACGCTCACAAGAACACTGAAAACTGAGCCAATGCCTGATAGATGGAGCATACACTCATTTTGTACCCAGTGCACCTGATTTCATCCCCTAGTCTGTATTTTAGACAAGCTCCTTGGCATGGGATGCCCTCCTATAAACTCTGCCCAGAGTCAATGGAGAAGATCATGCCTCCCCAGAGGACAATTTTACCCCACTCTATAAGCATCTAAAATAACCACTCATGAGAGGGACTTTAGATGACCAGCTTAAACTATACACCTGATTTGTTTAGGCAGCTAAATAAGTTGAAATGATTCCAACCCCTAGTGACTTTTTCTGCTTTGTTCTCCCATCCACAAAACAGAAGTAATCTCTTGCCCACAGAAGAGTTTTATATGCTAACAGTTAATGACTGTGAAGCACTTCAGTGGAAAGCAACATGATAAAATTGATCAGAAAGAATCATTCTGAACTGCCTAAGAATTAGAGTTCTCCAATTAAATTTCCAACAAGATTGCTACCTAATGATAAGTTTCCTTGATAGCATAGGTTTTGGTAGGGTGAAATTGAAGATACAGTAAAAGAACAAAAGCTTAAACGGGTGGTTATATTTCTATATGTCAGCATACAATAGTAACCATGAATGACAATGAAAGATTTTTATAACAGAGAGTTTCCAGAAGCAAAAGTTCTCCCACAGGTGAAAATTAAGAACCCAACACCTTAATATTTGGCTCATTTTTCAATTTTTATCTCTAAATGCCCTTGGCTTTTTTTGATGAATGCCTGGTTCTCCAGATCACATCTCTAGCTTGCTGGGAGACACTCTCTTAGTTTACAAGTACTTTTCTCTAAGACCAAAGGCAGGTGGAGGTGGCATCCAGATGCTTGCAATTAGTGACTTCTGGTTTAGATTGAGGACCAGAAACTCTTCAATTACTGTCTTAAATTAAATGCCTATTGTAGTTACTAATGGCTAAGACTCAGAGGGGACAGCGTAGACTAAGGCTCTTCTTTGGTCATATTCTTTCTCCTGGCAGGACAGGAACATGGTGCTATAGATGATAAATTGTTAGGTTCATAGCAGGAAGAAAACTACCTTCAGAGTCTAGTTATGGGTTTTTTGCAGTTATTTGGCACTGCTGTTTTTCTTAAAAGTAGGACTAATATACAAAGAATCAATATTAACAACATTTTAGGGCCTTGAAACATTATACATATATACCATAATGTAGGACCAAAGAAACTCTCATTTTGTAATAAAAGTCATGTAGAGAGAATGACATTTAGGTAGCTACCTCTTAGATCTGGCATTAATTATTCATATAAATAAGCTTAACTGTGGGATGGAGATTAAAATTTTGGCCCTTACTCCAAGATGTTCTGTTTGCAATTCTTTTTATAAGGACAAATGAACTTTCATTTCTTAAAGTAATTTATCATGCATGAGATCATTATTATTTTAAATGCTCAAAACCTGTTATTGATTGTTCATCAATTTTTATTTTTGAATATTATAAAAAATTAATTACTTTTGACAGCCAAGACTTCTGAGAAGTAGTATTCCATCTTGATTTTTACTGTACTTCTCTCTTTTCCAGTGAGTAAATAATTGAGTCTTACTTTTAATCTGAACATCATGACAAATCTTGTTTTGCTATCCATTACAATATTACCAAAGGACACGTCAGAATTAAAAGGAAGACATACTATGTGGAAACTGGTATAAAATATCCTTCACAATCTCTGTGCTCATTCATTGCTCAAGCTTGTCATGTACATCAGTAGTTATATTACAAACGCATCTATAACGGGTCATATTTCATTTCCATCTGGCATTCTAATAATCTGTTGGCATAGTAATATGAACAATCAGAGTGGAAGATAAAATGAATTTTCAGAAATCTTGAATATGCAGGGTCTAGAAGACATTTTAGATAACAAAAGCAACAATCTCATAAAAGGGATTTGTTAACCTGGTCTGCAAATAATATTGATATGCTAAAATGCATTCATAGATCATCACACCCTGTTAGATTCTAGCTCCGGTAAGCAAATTCCTCAGAATTATATTTGTACAGTGTGAACAGCCTCAAAACTTAATATGCTGTTTTCAAAGTCCTTCTTTAGTCCTTCTAAAAACTTTCAAATTTCAGTAACCGTAACGCTCATTGTGCTACTGGATAATGGTCCTGATTCATGGGCAGAGCTGGACAAAACTATTACACAGTAGGTAGATATTAAGTAAAATGTCTGTTTCAGTGTGTAGAGAGCTGATTAGCTGGATTGCATCCATACTGTGGCTATGAAGAGAAGGGGAAAAAAGTCACCTTACTTGCCCTCCTGGCCCTTGGCTCTGCAGGGCTGTCCATCTTCAACTGAAAGGCTGCAGAGAGAGAACTGCAGGTTTTGTTGTCCAAGGCAGATGAGGTCTCCCCACTAAATTGTTGCAAGTTTACATTGAACTCCAAAGCTTCTGCTCACCCATGGGCAGTTTCAGGCCTAACACTGTCTTTTTGTCCCCTTGTCCATCTTAGCTGTCTCCAGAGGCGTGCTCTGCAGCCCAATCTCATGTGCTGTTCCCATTTAGTGCGTAGGGAAAAAAGTGCTTAAGTCAGCACTGTGAACTGTATGGACATCTGGTACCTAGATGCGCAACACCAAGAGCAAGTCTTATTTCGGGTAAAGTCCCTAAGCTCAGTGGTTTCAGCTTCTGAAATACTAAACCTAGGCTGCAAAGCACTTTTGCACTGGTGGAATTCACGCTCCTGAGGGATATGGGAAAAGCGAGGAGTATAGTCAGGACCCTAAATTTTAGGAAAGTAAAGTTCCAACTCTTCAAGGCGTTAGTCAGAAGGACCCCCTGGGAAACGGTCCTCAGGGACAAGGGAACAGAGCAAAGCTGGCAGATCTTTAAGGACGCCTTCCATAGAACACAAGAGCTCTCAGTCCCCAGGTGTAAGAAATTAGGCAAAGAAGGCAAGAGACCAGCATGGCTGAATCGAGACCTGCTGGTCAAACTAAAGGGGAAGAAGGAACTGCACAGGCACTGGAAGCAGGGACAGGTATCCTGGGAAGAGTATGGGGATGCTGCCTGTGTAGAGATGGGGTCAGGAAGGCCAAGGCACGGCTGGAGCTAAATTTGGCAAGGGATGCAAAGAATAACAAGAAGGGCTTCTACAGGTATGTCAACAAGAAAAGGAAGGTTAAAGAAAGCGTACCTCCCCTGATGAACGAGGATGGTGACTTAGTATGAACAGACGAGGAGAAGGCTGAGGTACTCAACAACTTTTTTGCCTCAGTCTTCACTGGCAACGTCTCTCCTCACCCCTCCCGAGTTGATGGACCACAAGATGGGGTCCAGGGGGGTAAAGCCCCTCCCACTGTAAGGGAAGATCAGGTTCGTGACCACCTGAGGAACCTGAACATACATAAGTCAATGGGACCTGATGAGATACATCCCAAAGTCCTGAGGGAAATGGCTGATGTAGTTACCAAGATACTGTCCATAATATTTGAATAGTCATGGCAGTCAGGTGAAGTCCCCCATGACTGGAAGAAGGGAAACATTGTGCCCATTTTTAAAAAGGGAAGAAAGGAGGACCCTGGGAATTACCGACCTGTCAGCCTCACCTCTGTGCCTGGGAAGATCATGGAACAGATCCTCCTAGAAACAATGCTAAAGCACATGGAGGACAGGGAGGTGATTCAAGACAGCCAGCATGGCTTCACCAAGGGCAAGTCCTGCCTGACTAACCTAGTGGCCTTCTATGAAGGAGTCACTACATCAGTGGACAAGGGAAGAGCTATGGGTGTCATCTATCCGGACTTCTGTAAAGCCTTCGACAAGGTCCCCCACAACATCCTTCTCTCTAAATTGGAGAGATATGGATTTGATGGGTGGACTGTTCCGTGGATAAGGAACTGGTTGGATGGTCGCATCCAGAGGGTAGTGGTCAACGGCTCGATGTCCAAATGGAGACTGGTAACAAGTGGTGTTCCTCAGGGGTCCGTACTGGGACCAGTGCTGTTTAATATTTTCATCAATGACATAGACAGCGAGATCGAGTGCACCCTCAGCAAGTTTGCAGATGACACCAAGCTGAGTGGTGCAGTTGACACGCCTGAGGGACGGGATGTCATCCAAAGGGACCTGGACAGGCTGGAGAGGTGGGCCTGTGCGAACCTCATGAGGTTCAACAAGGCCAAGTGCAAGGTCCTGCACCTGGGTCGGGGCAACCCCCGATATCAATACAGGCTGGGAGATGAGGGGATTGAGAGCAGCCCTGCGGAGAAGGACTTGGGGGTACTGGTGGATGAAAAGCTGGACATGAGCCAGCAGTGTGCGCTTGCAGCCCAGAAGGCCAACCGTATCCTGGGCTGCATCAAAAGAAGCGTGGCCAGCAGGTCGAGGGAGGTGATTCTGCCCCTCTACTCGGCTCTGGTGAGACCCCACCTGGAGTACTGCGTCCAGCTCTGGAGCCCTCAGCACAAGAAGGACATGGAGCTGTTGGAGTGAGTCCAGAAGAGGGCCACAAAAATGATCCAAGGGCTGGACCACCTCTCCTACGAGGACAGGCTGAGAGAGTTGGGGTTGTTCAGCCTGGAGAAGAGAAGACTGTGGGGAGACCTTATTGCGGCCTTTCAGTGCTTAAAGGGGGCCTATAGGAAAGATGGGGACAGTCTTTTTAGTAAGGCCTGTTGTGACAGGACAAGGGGTAATGGTTTTAAACTAAAGGAGGGTAGATTTAGGCTAGATATAAGGAAAAAATTTTTTACACTGAGGGTGGTTAAGCACTGGAACAGGTTGCCCAGAGAGGTAGTGGAGGCCCCATCCCTGGAAACATTCAAGGCCAGGTTGGACAGGGCTCTGAGCAACCTGATCTACTTGATGATGTCCCTGCTCACTGCAGGGGGGTTGGACTAGATGACCTCTAAAGGTCCCTTCCAACCCAAAGCATTCTATGATTCTATGATTCTAACTGACATACAGTGTTCCTAGCCATGTTAGAAGCTTTTACTTTCCATATGTTTTATAAATCCTATATAGTATTTTTCTATAAAGATTTCTTTTGGATAGTTTCATACCACACAAGGTTCCCTAGTCAGATGTTCAAATTACACATTTACTGTTAAAGAATACTTTGATCCTTTCAGAACACTTAATAAAGCTTTTTCTCTTTGTGTCTGTCTTTCAGTGCAGGAAAGTCGTACCTACGTCTTCCTCTGCGTACAAAACGCCGAGTCTCTGCTGATGTTGCAGAAGGCTCTGAGAAGCTTTCTCTTATCTTCAGAGGCACATAAGGACATATAATCTCACCATGCTTCATTCCCTGGTAACACGGCGAACATTCTGGTTGACACGAAGCTCTTTGGCAAATATTTCTGTCCACCCTGCCTGGCTGGAGACTTAAGGACATGAATAATCAAGCCCCTGTTCAGGTAAAGTGAGGGAGAGAAAGTGGTGTAGTGTTTGTGCTCCTGCTGGCATCTTGAAGAGCTTGCTATTCAGTGTGGCTTTGTGAGAACTTGGCAAGAGACATACATCTGTCTCTGCCCTGCCTTTCTGTCCACTTCCATTACCAGGCTATAAAAGGAGAGTCTACCTTTCAGTCCTTTCCTGAGGGACAGTAGACTGGAGAGCCTGAGGGGTGCATGCACTGCAGTAAGAGAGACCATCTATGTGCAGTGGAGAGGCAGAGCTTTGCTGAGGGGAAGGGGCAAGTTATGCTGAATCAGCACCTTGAGGACCTGCTTAAGTCTCATTTGCTTATATGCTTAAGTGCTCTGCTGAATTATAGCCCAGGGCAACCAGCTGCCAGCCCTTCACTTCCTGATTGAAAACAAAAAAACATTTCTGGAAGCTCTTCACGTGCTATGAGCAGTGCCATCCAAGGTCCCCCACTTTTCCTGATTATTCCTCTGCACCTGCCCAACCAAACTCCATCCAGAGCAACAGGACTGCTTTAGTTTGAACAAACTGTATGGAAAGAACTGTATTTTCTAATTATGTGCCAATTTCTTTTCTCTTGCTTATCTCATCCAAGAAAATAGTGTGGCTCTTAGCAAATATCCTGAGGCAGTCCAATTGCCTATTAAATAGGACTCCCTGCTGATTTCAATGCACTTTCAAAGTACTTGAAAAGGTTGATGGCACAACATGGCCCAAAGGTGCTTTTTACTAATGTGTTGTCTGGCACACAGAGAGGTGATAACAAAGGAAAATCTGACTGCTTCTTGAACACGGCCATCAGCACTGGCATTGCTAGACAAAATAAAATAACCCTTTCTTAGTAAATTAAATCTTTTGTGTCCTGAAAATGCTATTTATGACACAGAGTAAAATTCCAACCAGATCTAAGAAAAAGAAGTATCTCCTATTCTTAAATAAATTGGAAAATCAATGCAAAATGGTCCAGACAGTACCTACCAGAGAGAATGGAGTGAAATATCAGAAAACTTAATACTGTCTCAGAGGCCATGTGATGTTTTCCAGTGCAATTCCCAGTGCAATCTCTCACATCAGATTAAGATACCTGAACAGTTTCAGATGCAAACACACCGCAGCAAAGCCACAAGAGGAAGGGAGGGCTGGCACCTGGTTTTCAGGGAGGAGAGACTGCCTTCCTCAAGACTGCCTTTTCTTAAGGTAGAAATGTCATTTCAAGACAGAACCGTGGCCAGCTTGAGAAGATAAGTGTAAATCCTTTTATATCAGCAATCACACTGACCAAGCACAACATCTGCTATCAGCTCTGGATTCAGAGAAATTTCATATAAAATAATCACCCATCGCTGAACACACTGAAAGGGAGAAAAAGCATTTAACAATTGATTGGTTTCATTGACACTTCTTCCCTTGTAGGTTTTTTTAGGTAAATGAAATGCCACTATTTAATTCTTCAGACACAGTTTAAGTGACCTCACTATGGAACAGGGTCTCGCTAATATCTATGAAAAATTATTACCCAAGTTTCAAAAGTTATTGCTGATTTTATGTGCCCATTATTTGGAGTATCCTATTTCATTAGAAAAGAGCTGTTTTTTACAAAAATGTCCCTACTTTTACCCTTTAAAGGTCAAGGACATTCAGTTTGGCTATTCTAATTAATGGCAAAAAGAATTGCTAATAAACATAGCTGCTGTTTAACTGAGAGAAGTAGCATTCTGTCTAGATGAGGTTTTCTGTATCATCCTGATGATTTTGAGCATATGGTTTTAATATATACATGTGGCAACCATGCAATCTGCAGATTTAGGAATCCCTACATAGTCATTAACTTAAAAGACAATTATGCTGTATTAGGAACAATTAAAAACCACAACTTTCTAAGAAATCCCTAACTACACATCTACATGATCAACCCTGTTAAGTAAGTAATGGGGTTCAGAAAGTCTTTACATTTGTATATTTGTCTTAATACATTGCTAAAGTTCTGATTTGCATTTGCACCATTACAATCAACTGAGCAGCTTGTGCTATTTTTGTATAGGCTCATTTCTCTTACAAATATTCGTAGTAATCCTGAACTTCAACAAGATTCTATTTTTAGGGTTTTTTCAAACTTTGAATAAATTATTTCTGGTTTGGATATCAATATATTTTCAAAGATGAGTTTTAAACATGTAACACTTGACTTTCTTAAAGTACTTAAACATTTTCCTCGACTTCACACAAAATGGCACTTGTGAAAATGCTGAATAAATATTTTAAGGTAGTGTCTGTGGGCTTGAATCAAGTCCTCTTGTCTGAACCCTGTAGACATCAGTGGGGAATATTTTTGGTATCTTATCTCCTATTCAAAATTTCATACTTGTTTTTAATAGGGTACAAAATCTCTGGTCCTAATTCAGCCAAAGTTTAGACAGATGATAATCCTTCATCTAAATGTTATGTCTGTATCCTAAAAATGTATTTCTCATTTTGGAAGAGTGACATAGGGAATCAACAAAATCTGTTACCATTCATTCAGTAGCTTTGCTTGACTTCTTATTTTTTAAAAAGAAAGGTAGTTAAGAGGTATCCTAGTCTTCTACTCCTTAAATTGTATCTGATTTTGTGTGGCATGTTAGTGAATGAGACACAGCCTAAAGTTAAATATGGATAAAATCTTGTGTACAAACCTTTCTATTAGTTTACCAAGTCTCTGTGTTAAGTCAGGCTGTGTAAGCAAATTCATCAGAGCAATGGCACAGGAAATCTGAGCAATAAGAGTGTTACATGCAATATTGTAAGTACTTGCTCTTACTACGTGACCAGAAATCCTGCATTATAATCAACTAGGTGACACAACTTCTTATGTGAGAAAATTTTGCAAGCCACAAAGGCATTGGCTAGACCTAGGTCTGCTAGACTCCTACTGTAAAGAAGGTAGAATAAGTTTGCCCTATTCTGAAGCACAACAAAATCCAAAACATCTCAAAATATTCTACAAAAGGAGCATTTGACTGTGTTTTTCATCTTAGCTTTACATTGAAAAAATATCAATGTTTTCTTCTGCAACTGTTGGGAAAGGATATTTCTATGTTGACTGACCTTTTTTTCCATATTTCTCTAAAAGGAAGTGGATAAAAATCAACACAAGGGCAAAATAATTACTGATTGGTAGAATTTCATACTCTCGCATACATTTTCTGTCAAAGTTTTGTGTCTTGAAGTTTTCTGTTATCTCTGTAACTTGCATTGATTCTTTGGTCAGAAAGACCTTTTCAGAACTGTTTTAGGCCTCTTTAGACCTAAAGCTACACCTTGAGAGAAAGCTGAAAATGCTGCTTGATCCCCTTCCCTCTGTGCAAATACTTGTGTATGAGAAAATCAAACCCATAAATTACACAAAGAAAGTATGCTGTACACTCTATATCAATAATGTCTTTTCAAGCAGACCCAGACAGAAGGCTCCAAATATTCCTATTACTTAGCAGAAGGTGTCAATATTTAATGTGACAGGCAAAGCAAGAGGGAAGGTTTCTGATGGCAGGAAGCAAATGGATTATTCCTTATGCCACAAAGATTTACTTTGACTTGAGTGCATGTTCCACACTCTCCCTTACCAGATTTTTCAGGGTTGACATATTGTTTACCTAACCTGGACTGCCAATGACAATTTTTCCTCTAATACATTTTTCTAGTTACTTTGCAAAAACATTGATCAGTGTCATTATTATAATCAGCGATGAACTGCAACCACGTTTAGTGCTGCTATGTTGGTTGACGTATAAATAGATAATTACAATCCCTGAGCTGAGAGTTTATGTCTCAGAAACAAAGTGTTGTTGGTAGGTAAGGCAAACACATGTTTTTAACTACATGCTGCATTTACCTAAAATTATCAAGGCTTCTGCTGAGCAGAAATGCTTTTCGCTCCAATTTTTCTGAGAGAATTAGAAGAAAGTGATACCAGCATGCCTCTGAGAAGTTTTGTTTGTTTGTATTGATTAAAAATGGCATCCAACAAATTCAGCATGTTACGTTCTTATTTGATCAGTAACTGCAGAATTAATTCTTTCATTTTTGGATCCTGAATATAAGTGGAGAAGCTTGAGGAAACCTCCACTTGAATATGTTCATGCATCTCTGAGACTCTATGTCACCAAGAACTGAGATCGCTTATGACACCAGCTGGTAACTGCTGTCTTAATACAATTTACTCTAGTTAAAAGAAAGACGCTTCTTTGCTCTCTTTATTTTCATTTTCTATTGGAGAAAA
>VYZW01010884.1:43421-63787 GCA_013401315.1 Balaeniceps rex | reverse complement strand
GTGAAACAACCTTCCTCCACCCTGCACTCAATAACACCATAGTATTTTGTTGCCAGGTAACAACTGAAAAAAAACTTAGCTCGTTCAGTTCACCTTTGGTCCCTCATATAGGAAGGAGTCCCAGATTTTAAAAAGGATGTCGCTAACCACACTGTCCACAAATACCACAAGAAACCAGTTGAAAGTTATAAGAGTATAGTCAACTTTGTATTGTTCAAAATGAGCATGCAGTCGTGGAAGCTTCTCACTCATTAAATCCTTGAATACTCGCTGATCAACCTAAAGAGATGACAAATAAGACATCATTGCTCCTAATTTTCCAACACATATGTCATTCAAAGTAGGGCTGTTACCAATCTATAAGCGCAAGTTTTTCAAGAGCTAACCAGGAAACCTAGGACTGCCTAGTTAACACTTCTAAACTAGATCCACCCAAAACATATGCGGCCACCCCAATGCACACCACCCTTGCTGACACAACCTTTTGCTTCTCAGTCCACCCTCAGTATCACAGGGCTCCTCGCAGGCAGATGTTATGTTCCTACTACAGGTCACTAGTGCTGCACCGGTGCAGGAGCACTGGAGCAGAGAACAAGGTGGGGAAAGACTTGGAGGGAGGAGGCAGCACGTACCAGAGCATCACCTGAAAGCAGAGGAGTGCTACAAGTTTATACTGCTCACAGTACTGCAGAATGTATTCTCACCCCCACTCTCCCAGAGAGCCCATAACCACCCCCTCCCCCAGTTTTGCCTACAGAAATGATAAATCAGCTCAATCAATGCTGTGAAGCTAATAATCAGAAGAGGGGTTAAGGACTGGAGCTCCAAGCAGGTCACTGAACAGTTATTTCAGTGTTATACTTGGAGTCCTTGTCCAAACAAGGGCCCTGGTGCCTGGAACTCACCTCTGTCAACTCAACACATCCCCAAAAAGGCCTATCAGACAGTTTTAGAGGGAAGTTTTTGACTGTCTGCAGTTTACAGGACCAGGCTTTATTTTGGCAGAGCACATACCTGAGATCCTAGCAGCGTCTTAGTATAATAATCACGAGGCATGAAAACTTCCACTATTGTTACTAGACACCAAAAAGCATCTTCCTGTTCCAAGTACAGAAGTGCAATTGCTACCAATCTGAAAATAGGGTTTAATTGGAGAAAAATATTATTACAATATCACAAAATGTATTAAGAACAATTACAATAAAGCCTTTGTTTCTGTTCCGAGATAAACGTATCAACAGGAGCGCACTAAACAGCAAAACTGTTAATGAAGTTTAAGATGGGGCAATGAGATGCCTTCGCAGCCAAGCCAAGTTTTTATTCAGTTAAATAAGAAAACAGATAAAGGCAAAAGCAAAGTGGTTTGTTAGAAGCCATTTTTCCAGGAACTAAGGCAAAATAATTGGAAGCTTCCAAGTCCTAAATATACTACTCCAATTCCCAGACTTTTGTCTTTCCTACTGAAGAGGAGAAAGAACAGATGGTTCTCACATTTCACACAAAATTCTTGTAAGTTTAGAAAAATCCTTTCTAGCATGTTTACTTTATATCCATTAAGATAAATATAAGTAATACTTTTGTCTTTATCTACCATTGTCTTTTTAGGAAAAGAAAAAGCCCTAAAATTTTTCAAAGGCTAAACTTGTTCTAAGAATTTCTTAAAGTAGGAAAATTAAACAGCAGCAGCATTCCTGGTTTTCCTGTTCCAATGAGTATTATCAAAGAAAAAAAATATATCAGAGAATAACTTCACGTTGCTGATAGTTGTTTGAATATGAAGTGTAACTTCCAATATATTTCTTCAAGTAAACTTGTTTTATTTCTGTATGCAAGAGGAGCTGTAACAACATGAAGTGCTTCTGACGTTACACAGCTTAATAAGGTGATCACACTTTAAAAGCTTAAGAGAATCAAAGCAAGGAATAAATATTTAATTTGCTTCTAACTTCTGCAAGTATATCCAAATGCAGAATTATTTACAGTAAAACCAAAAATAAAACCAAGAGTGTCCCAGGAGAAAATAATGCTTCACAGAAAGTTCAAATTTAGCAAAAGCATTTCTAACACCTTCTAGTCACCAGAGACACGTTGCTCCAAGATTGCAACAGCCATGTTCTTCAGACGTGTCTTGTGACATGCCAGTGACAATATTAATACTAAAAAAGTATGATTTGCCTACGGAACGTAACCACTAGTGGTAAATATTCAGAAAAAGAATACTTCTTATTACTACATTATTTACTACCTCTACTACATTATTCACTGCCTCTATTGTACTACTTATTCAGTGCAGTTTCAAATGATAAAGCTTCTCTAGTTCAAAAGTCTTTTACCCTATTCTAGTCCATAAATTAGTGCACAAATTGACATCTATAGTATTATATCATGGGGATGAGGGGGGTGTTAAACTAGCATGTTTGCTTCAAATAACACCCTCTTTTGCTACAGATCTCAAAGTACCAAAATTATTTTGGCAAATGCCAACTGCAATAAATTCAAATTTTTCCTAGCCTTGTAACACGAGAATCATCCTTAAATTGATTACTGCAATTCTGATTGAAGGCATCCTGAGGGAAATACTGTAATTTGTGGCCTTAACAGTACAAAAAGCTTTCAAGTGTTTATTTCTGCTTGTTAAAAAAAAAGAACAAAAAAAACCACCACAAAAACCTAACAAATTCTTGCACACAAAACCAAAAAGATCCCCTACAACTGACATAAAAAAATGTAAAACTACATTTAACTAGCCCATTTCTTGTGTGAGTTAATTCCAGTTCCAGTTCTTTTGCCAAGGTGATTTTACAAGTTTCATGATCCAAGTCTTCTGTTTTTTTGTTCTTTTAAAAAAATGTGATAGTTATTTGTTTATTTAAACATTATAAGTTATGAAGATACAACCCATAAGGCAAACGGCTGGCCAAAAGCATAGAATCATTTGGTTGGAAAAGACCTTTAAGATCATCAAGTCCAACCGTACCCGTCCACTACTAAACCATGTCCCTCAGCACCTCGTCTACCCGTCTTTTGAATACCTCCAGGGATGGTGACTCGACCACTTCCCTGGGCAGCCTGTTCCAGTGCCTGATAACCCTTTCAGTGAAGAAGTTTTTCCTAATATCGAATCTAAACCTCCCCTGGTGTAACTTGAGGCCACTGCCTCTCGTCCTATCACTTGCTACTTGGGAGAAGAGATTGACACCCACCTCGCTACCGCCCCCTTTCAGGTAGTTGTAGAGAGCGATAAGGTCTCCCCTCAGCCTCCTCTTCTCCAGGCTAAACAACCCCAGTTCCCTCAGCTGAGCCGCATGTTGCTATACATGTGATTCGAAAGGCTCATTAAGTGTTTCACTGTATAGTTACAACTCAAGATTTGCAAAATCTTACCTGTTGAGCCCTTGGCAATATCCTATATCAGGATTTCTCCACGAAAATGCCAGCAGCACATTTCGCAGCTTCTGGATCCCTTCAGACGTTGGGGAGGAATAATGTTTGTTGTTTGGCAAAGTTCTCAAGAGATCCAACTCAATTTGTTTAGAGGCAGGATTTTGTTTTTCCAGAGCATTTTGAAGCAAGGTTTGAAAGTACCCAGGAACAGTGCTGTCCTTGAATTTTTTAACATGGAGATTGACACACCATTTCCACATCTTGGAACGATGCTCATGTGGAATTCCAGATCGAATAAGATTCTTTAGTTCTACACAGCGCATCATCTCTCTATTCATTGTGCTTGCCAGATAGTTTTCCCATTTTACCCCTGCAGAGATCTCTCGATTTTCACTGAGAGAAAGCGATTTCAGGTCCAAAGCTCGTGATTTTGCTACTAGTTTCTCCTCATCGTCATCCTCTGGGACAGTCTGAAAACCATATATATCATATTCACTGAAATGGAGAGAAAAAAAGAAAAAAGGCTTTTAAAAATGTGTTCAGTAGCCCTGAAACTCTCAAGTTCCCAACCTAAAGTAACTTCAAATATCCCTCGAGACACTCCCCATAGTTTTCAAGTTTTAACAAATTATTATTTAAACATTTTTCTAAAGCATATCCTTTATTTAATAATTATTTTTCTAATCCCATATACAGAAGACTTTGTGCCCATATTCCAATATATATTACTACACAGATTCAGCAATTTGTTTAAGAACATGGCCAAGTTCAAATGAACCCATCTCTTCAGTAGCTCACCTTCAGCAGCTACATGGCAACATTTGAGTCTAAGTTTTATACTGTACCTCAAATAAAATAATAAATGTATTTATACAGCCAAAAGGTTTTCATGATGATACTGTTATTCATGAAGGGAAATACATTAAAAACCCCAAATCCTGCAAATATATCCCCACTGTCTGTTTTCCAGCATTAGAACTGGGTCCACTGACCAAGATACACAAACATTTATTTTAAAAGGACCAAATTACCTGACCAGGTGTGGTTTGAAAAACGCTTGTTCTGGTTGTTCACTAGTTTCTGCTTTCAAGGCATCTTCCAGTAACTGTGTGATGACCTCACGAGCAGGACTTTGTTCCTCAGAACAAACAGGAGTTTTCATTTCTTGAAGCAATATCAAGTATTTACTTTCTATCTGACAGAGTTTGGCTTCCAAGCTAGTATACTGCAGAAAACAATACATAATATTATAAGTCTTCAGAAATTTACTTTGTACTACACTTTTTTTAAAATCTGGTTTGATATTATTCTATTAGTTTATGTTGCTTAGAAATCTGTAAGTCAAGAACAGTCAGCTTTACTTTCCCATTTTTGTAGCACCAGAAAGCATAAAGCAACCCTTATGTGTGGAAAATAAAAATTATATATGCATTTTATTACGTTACTGTAAACTTCCGTATATAAAGTACTTGGGAAAGAAACCTCAGATACTTGTGGCTTTTTACAGAAAGTCTTTTAAGGCAGAATAGTAGACCAGAGACTTTCTACCACATGTATTTTTACATGCAGAAAATCTGAGCAAGCTTTAATTATCATTACATTGTATGAAGGACATTTTGTGCTTTTAAAGTAACAGCTTTAGTCTATGCATGTTTGAACAAAAATAACTTAAAATGGAATTTTAAAGATACAAGTTAGGTAATAGCATACAGGAATTGTAAACACACACCTCTGTGCCAAAAATACAGCATTTAGACCTGGCTACTGTGTGCATCGTTTCCGAAAAAACAAAAGCAAACCCTACCAAACCATAGCTACGGGTATCTTGCCTTAGCTACGGATGTGTGCATATTTTCCTAGCCCCAAGCAACGGAAATCTTCATTATTTACCCGCAACTTCTCTACACTCAAATTCACCTATACAGAAATACACTTCCAAAGCTACATTCACCATACTGTAGTCATCCTTTGTACTCAGAAGGAAAAAGCTCTACTCAGTGGCATACCAAATCCTTACACATCCTGTCTTTTGCATACTTCAAGAAAATTATTACAGCCTTAATTCTGTGGAAACAGTGTTTTCGGAAATATACATGCCTGTGTCCATAAGTTATGTAAAAGTTCCACTGGTTAATACGATTTTAAAGTCAATTACTTCTTTCAAGAATCCATTCAGAAAGATTAGTCTGTAAGGACTGGGTTTGGGGTGCCTTTTTTTTTTTTTTTAAAGCCATCACATTTAATACATTTAAGTGGTTCCATTTCCATTCCACGGTTATGTTCCCCGAGTAGATTTACAGCTGAATTTTTGAAAACTGCTTTAGACATTGCCAAAATGAGAACATGCTGTGTTAGTCTGACCTTTGCCTGCCATTCTCGCTCTCTTGCTTCTGCATTTCTTCGTAGAGCAGAAAGTTCCAAAATCTCCTTATTTAAAAATTTATTCTGGGTTTTGTAACCCTGAAGATTGTCCTGTTGATAAACAAACAAACTGGATTTTTAATAACAATATTTTACAAACAGCAAATGCCTACCAGAGAAAGTATACAGAACAAGCAGCTACTAATAGGACTTATCATTAAAAATATCAGGATCAAATCAAGTATCATTTTTAGTCTTCATGTAAGCAAAACACACATGCCAAATATGAGCACAGAGGTGTACAGGGTGGTGCCATGCCTCACTTGCATCCCTTCCAGTGCTACACTCCCGGCAGAAGGCAGCTGGTCACTGCTTGCTGTCACAAGGCAGGCCCAGCTCTGCGAGGCTGCACCACTGGCGAGGAGAACAGAAATGTGCATGCTGAACACACCAGAGAGGTCATGGTGCTGCGCCATCAGCCAGCAGCACATACCATGCAACACAAGAAGTGGGGGCAAATGCCCTGTGGGTTTTGGTTACCCTCACCCATCCTCATTTGAAGTACATGTTTGCTGTCTGCCTCCATACAAAAATAGAAATCCTTAGCAATAAGCTTCCTTGCCTAATCCACTCAGCTCCAGGCTACAGATATTACGTCTGAAACCTGAGGTTGTGAGATGAGGGAATGTTGGTACCCTCCCAACAATTACAATACTCCCACACTCAGCAGCAGCTACAAGCTTTGGTACGCCTTCTGCCAAGACCATTGATTTCTAGTTTCAATTTTATTTTCTAAAGCCTCCCAGGCTCACATATAGGAAAGAAAATTATGAACATTTATACAGATTTTAAATTACTTGTATTCCAAATCCCTTGGAATGTTCATCAATTTGGAATACAACATTTATCCAAAGGCAAGAAAGCATGTTTAGAACGAAGTGGGTAACTTCAGTAACTCCATTAAGAACTTCTGACACACTCACTGAGGTAGGTTGGAGGGAAAAAAAAAAATGCATTGATAACATCTGGAGCAGCATTAGTAAAACAGGTGCTTATACTCCTCCCTTTGTCTCCTCAGAGCTCCCCTTTGTCATTCCACATGCTCTTTGTTTTCTCACTTTTGATATTTAAAAAAAAAAAATTTAAAAAAGCAAGCTTTCTGGTTGTTTTCCTCTGTGCTTATACTTTCCTCTTACCCTTACTTTTTCCTGTTCCTTTGATTACTTCTCACATCACTCCTCCTCCACACCAATGATTAAATTACTGAAAGTATGGGACACTGTACTATGGAGGTACAGACCAGCTCAAAGTATAAAAGTCCTGTTTAGATTGCCATGTGACAGTTCAAAGTGTAGATTCCAAGTAGAGAAAGCCTCAGCTGATGAGTATCTTGGAGCACTGCTGTAGTGATCTCCTCAAACAGTATAGCAGACTAGAAAGTAGTTTTTACAGGGAGCAGAGATTCCCCTATCCACCAAGACAGAGACGTTGCTCTTACTTTTAGTCTGTCCAGTTCCTGTAGTTCCTTATTAGTACAGGTGGCCATGGAATAATTTACTGCTCCACTTTGAGAGGATGTATTGTCCTCACATTCGCTGAGCTGACGAGAGAGTTTCATGATCACTTCATCTTTAGCTTGAATAGTTTCCATCAACATACCCAGCTGCTCATTGAGTTCTCCAACTTTACATTTCAGGTTCTTTACTTCCTGCTGGAGACTATCTTTTTCCAGATTTAACTTTTCAAGCTGGTTGTTGAGACCCAAAATCTGATCATCTTTTTGGTGCAACAGCTCTAATTTGTCTTTGGGAACGCCCTCACAAAGACGGCTTGCAAAATATTTATCATATTGCGAAGATCGGACTGTTTGCTGCAGAAGTCGCACAAGTTCCTGAGAATTTAAAAAAGAAAGATTGTAATGAAGTTTTAAGTTTCTAAGTTTTATTACTTAGAAATCTAGCATCAAGCAAAAGAAAGCTTTGGAATGGGTTTTGCATCTGAATCATCAGCTTATAACAGACTTCACGGTGGTGTTTTAAAGAAAAAAGGAAACACTTCAATGACACGATTTCTAGCAGGCTAACACCTTACAATGACTGGCCTATACAGATGGCTTAAGTATCTTTCACTGAGCTAAGGATCCTGCCTAGAAAGGCTACAACAGGTTTGGGAAGAGTAGTCGACAGCTGTGGCCCAGCAGTTACTTGGAAGCTAAAAAAGTCTTGCTTGTGAGAAGCCCTGTTGTAAGCATGTTGTAAGAAGATAAATAGGAAGAGGGCATAAGCCAAAAAAATTAAGAGGTGAACATTACAGAATGGAAAAAAGAAAGATAACTAATTGCTCTCTTCCCTAACAGATGCAGAGAAAATAAAAGAAGAAAAAAAACTACATGCTGCTTTGCTGAAAAGGAAGTCTTTGGAGGGCTGTTTAGAAAATCTTGCCACAGAATCAGCCAAGTAATTAACTGACTTGCCACAAGGGAGAAAAGGAGTTTCTGTGGTCTTTGCAAAAAAGACAGCATCAAACACTCCAAACTAGAATTTTTTTTGAAAACACATCCATCTAACAATTCTACCATTTTCATCTTCTATTCCCTCACACTAAAAAAGCACAAGTGTCTTTGCTCATGGGATTGCATAGGTCCTGGACAATTACAACATTTATTCACTTGCAAGAAAGATGTATGTGTCTTACCTGAGGAATCATGGGTACACACACATAAGAGAAGCCGATTTTTAAGGCAGTTACACTGAAAGTAAAACCCTACTTGATTTCTTGCTGGAATGAGATCTTACTATGACATTCAAGAAGTGAAGGCTGCTACATGCAAATAAATCCACGTGAAATTTAAAAGAAAAGAAATACTGTAAAAGGAAGAGTTTGCCTTAGCTACTACCAGAAGCTCTCCAAAAGCTAAACTATAAAAAAAAAAACACACCACACCAAAACCCCAACAAAAAACAACAAAACCAACAAAAAGCAACCAACAAAAAATCCAAAACACAAACAAAAAAAAACAAAAACCACACACAAGAAGATATTCCAGATCAACAATAAACAGTAAGAAAGCAAGAACAGCAGACTGCTCACTTACAAATCTCACTAATCTGGATTATTACCTTTGCTGTTTCCCATGTTTGGTTAATGGTTTAACACTGTAGAACTGTGGGAAGGTAAGTTCAACCCTAGAAGCATTTGCAATACTTAACAATGAAACTGGGATTATTTGTTTTGTTTTGTTTGTTTGTTTGTTTGTTTTTTTTAAGTAGTTCTCTGACACTAATTAAGAACACAAGGACAGAAATAGGAATTGGTTTTATGGAATTCCTGAGAACTTCAATGTTCAATAATGTATCTGGCAGTTTACAAAGACTTGGAAAATCATAAAGATATACCTAGAATGAGCCACTGATTTTGAGAAATTGTTTCAGATAAAACCAAGGTACTTAATAAATCTGAGTTATAAGGGCATACAAGCAAGAACACTGTATGAGGGCAGTAATACATACATAGATTTATGGTTAGGTCTATAATTTAGAAAAACGTTTGTGATGATGCCGTTGAGAGGGAGAGAAGTCAGTCCCCAATCCCCCACCCTCTCCTCCAGAATTCAAAGGAACAAAACCCAAACTAAATAAAAAAGGACTTGAAAGGAGAAGTTCCTCAGGAATTACATGTACTAATGGTGAAAGAAGCTGTGATTATCTGCCAGGATCCTGGCAGACACTGAGAAAGCTAGCTTCAGATAGTAAGAAAGATATACACACCAAGTTAATGAACACTGTGCAAATGAAAGTTTTGTTCAGGGACCTAATCTTCAACAGATGTAAAATTTGGTCGTTCTTGTTTCAAGACTTTTTGTAAACAAAGGTTCATTTAGCACCATTATTTTATAACAAACAACCAGCTCTTAATGCAGTTAGATGGCCATAAAGGGTAAGCTTACAATCACCTGCCAGATCCATTTGCCTTTGTGCACTTTGCCCGAAGGCTTAATTACCTTTTGGCTCAAAAGATCCTTCTTTAGCTTTTCCAACTCTTCTTGCTGGCTTTGATACTTCAGTTGCAGTTCAGAGACTAGTTTGTTGCCATTACCAGAATACCACTCAGTTGGAGAAGAGTCACTGCTGTTCCGGTTTTTGCTTGACCCAATCATGTCTTTTAACGGGCGCCTTGTTTTGTGTGGAATGCGGCCAAAATCGAATGGAAAAGCTGAACTAGTCAGTCCTGCATAAAACAATTTCTTCTAGTTCAGTTCACTTAGTAAAAAGGCGTTTCAAAGCATTCAGATTTCCTTTTAAAAATATGGTCATTAAAATTAGACTCTAAGCAGCATTTAAACAGCCCAAGACAATAGTGTTAAACGGGCCTCATTTTCCAAGTCACTTCCTTTGGTGGGAAAAGTATGTAGCTCAAAGTCTTCTCCCCTCCCAGATAAAAGATTTAGCTCATAAATTAATACTTGTGAAATAAGACATGAAGAGAACTTTACAATTCATTACAGAAAATAAAAGGTACCCCTAACTATGGCAAAGTAAACTTTGCTTCAAATAATTAACAGCTCAGAAGTGATCAGAGCAAAAATGTCACTGCCTACTGTTCTTTTAAGAGGCATTCAATGTAAGGTTTCACCTCCATTTACATAACCACAGGAGTATTCTTAGAGAGAAGGATGTTTTCTATCAGATTAAATCACTTGGATGTCAGCTGAAGTGCTCTTAGGAGCTGTAAAAATGTCTTCACAACATTATTCCAGACACTGGTCAAATGTGAGAACCAGTTACAATGCACAGATGATGCATATGCATCCCTACTTTTTTCCCTCATTTCAGAAGCAAGCCAATATAACATGTATATACATACTTTAGAGTCTAAAGGCAATTAATTTTGCTTCAGTGGGTGACACTCAACTGAGTAATCAAAAGCCTCAACATTTCCCTTCATCCTGTAACTTTGCAACTCAAGTGACAAAACTAGAGATGGTAGCATGCTCAGGGGCCCTGAAACAGTGGATAACAAGGCTTCATACTTATTCTATTGTATCTGAATGGCAGGGGACTCCAAACACATCATAAGGAAGTAATTTTTTTAAAAGAATTTAGGGAGCTCTGGATGTGGTTTGTGAAGAAGAGATAAGCTTCCACTTACTTCCTGGAGATACACAGAACACAGCACACTATACTAAAGAAGGCAAGGCATATGCTCCCCTTCCTTCCTCCCACTTCTACCTTTACTTCCTTCTGCCAGGTGTTTCCTCTTTTCTTCCAGGGCCATCGAGTCCTCCAAGTCTTTTGGGGTTGGATCCAGCAATTCCCACTCTTCAGTGGTATAAAACACACTCTTGCGGTTTTCGTTATTTCCTTTTCTTAAAGAGGACATTGAATTTCTGTGACAAAGACAGCAGGAAAAGCGACAAAAGATTTCTCCATTTTGCACTCTCTTTACAAAGGGGTTTTCAAGACAACCACTGCAGTTGAAACAGTGCAAACTAAAAATAAGCTAAAATACAGACAAAACCAATACCTACTAAAAGCTCAAAGAAAAAAAAGCATATCATACTAAATAGCACCTGCTATCATCAGTGCTATGTTTCAAGAACAGAAGAATTATTTCACTTTTACAGGATATTAATATCTAGGAGACCACTATGGTCTTTTCTGTCATCCTCTGTTTTATCCTTGTTTTGGCAGTGGGGAAAAAACAAAACAAAATTAAGATTTAGAAGCAGCATCTCTTCACTGATCAGTTATTGTAGCTTAAAATTTTAGGATAACTGCCAAGCATTAAACAGAACAGCATGCAGTCAAAACACATGTATGTTATAGTTTCATATTGTGGATTAATGTCAAACTTGGGATCATCCAAGAGACCTGCTGTAGCTGAATTGCTGATGACTGACTCCTTAGCAGTTTTCCTTTCCTAAGGTGGAATGTTGTCAATTATCTGCAAGAACATTTTAGAGGCAACCTCTAAATGCCAGCCAGATAATTCTATAAAAGAACAATACATTTCACGAGCAGGATGAGATTACCCTACCCAGCTTCCACCACAACCATCATGCAATCAGAAATGGTTAAGTCCACACTTATGTCCATGAGTATTAACGTAGCTCAGTATTGTGAAGTCTTTGTTCAACTAGAGAAGGAGATCCTACATCAATCCACATGAATGAGTTTTAGTTTTACCTACATTTTAGTTATAAAGTTGGAAATATATTTAGTATCTCAGCATTTTCTACACAGTCTGTGTAAGATGGAGGCCTACAAAGATGCTTTCACTCAGTCAGCTGCATTCTCTCTTCTTACTCTTCAAATCTTGAGCAGAAAGTAACCCATATTACACCTTCAAGATCATTTGATGATTCAGCCCAGTCTTTCAGCTTCACAAGAGATTTAACATCTGATCAAAGTGAACGCTAGGCTAATCATTATGCAGTGCAAAATTCCTATAGACTGGTGAACTGATTAATAATCAAGTACAATTTTAAAATAATCCTAAAGATTATTAATAAAACTATTTCAACAATCCATTTGCAAACTTGACAAGGATTGAATTATACTACACATTTAATCTTCTTCCAGAAAGAATCAAAATTTCTGCTGGGAGCAAGAAGCCTCATTTCATTGTTCAGACCTTCTGTTGAAATTAAATAGATCAAATTGGGTGATGAGTGACATATTTCCTGGGGCACCCAAAATTAGTGTCACCTGGCATCTTTACAGCTGTTCTCTGAATAGTGGCTGATCTCTTACCACACAACTCCACAACTGCCTGTTCTGCTCTTGGTCAACTTCAGTATTTAGAGCCTGTCTGAACACCACCTTTTAAAGCTTGCAAAATCACAAGGAACAAGAAGTCAAATGACTTCTAGAAAAGCTTCTTCAAAAACTGCTGTTAGGCCCATGAACAATCATAGCTGATGCTGAATTTTGTAAAGCTTTTGCATAGGATTGTTAAGGGCACTGAAGTAGTGCTGCATCATTGCTTTTTATTAGATTAAAAGTAGGTATTTGAATTTACAAAAAACAGTATTTGTTTTCCTAAGCACAGTACAACAAGTACAATCAGACACATGATGCAAGACCTGATCATATGACCTAATGATTCTATATTTTTAAGTGTTTTGGGTTTAAGTCTTATTTTATGATTATATAACTTGAGGTTACTATAATTCAGTATGTTTCCAATTCTATATTCCACATAAATAAGAGATACAAGTAGCTGACAGCATAAAGGTGAAAAAAATTCAGGCCTAAATGTCTATATGTGCCAATTAGTACTTGAAAATAGATTTTAAAAAGTGGAAAAGCATGTTTCAACTTTAGTTACTGTAAATATATACATAGCTTAATGCCAAGACATATTCTTCACTTTTTTTTCAATTATTATTTCACCACTGCTACCTACGATGCAAATGCAGTTATTATAGCAACAGCTTCTCTGTCAAATGCATCATAAATGTGTTCAGGAGGAAGGCTAAGTCTTTGATTAAGACATCTATTAGGTTCTTAACAAATACATGCTCCCAGCAATGTAAAGAAAACTCTCTGAAGTTTTAGAAACACCTTGATGCATCCTCTAATATTGGGGTTAAAACTAGTCACAATCCAATAAGATACTGGATACTGCACACATATTCTAAAGGTGATCAGATCCCACACTGCCCCAAATTGCACAGAATTGCAGAGAAGGGAGGAAAGCAATCAACCACAACAGTACTGCTGTTCGCATACATTTACTATAACAGAGTTTCTAACATTTTAGTGGGGCTTTTTTTTGCCACCAGCTTTTATAGTCACACTACTATGTCATTTTAACTTTCTAAGATTAATAATTGGCTTTCACTGTTACGAAAATATTAACAATCTTGTCCTGATTCCACATAGAGGTCCAATACAACTAACTAGACCTTCTTGTGATACACACTCAAAGAATGCTGTTCAGCCCAGTAAAAGATGATCACTTGTCAATCAAGAAGTGACAAATGAGATTGCACGTGTTAAAATACAAGACTTACCATGACCACTTAATGCTTTTTCACAGGAGTTCCGTTCAAAATGGTCTGAGCATAAACCAAAGCTGTGTAATGAGAAAGGCTGTTGTTTGAAGCACCCTTGCGCCATTACTGAATAGTTTTGCTTATTAATTGGGCATCATTCTTCGCAGGATTGAATGAACAAAAGATATGGGGAGTGGAAGCATGTAATAATGATCATTTTTAATACTTATGCAAAATAAATCCAAATTAAGATTATACATGCCCTACCCCTCTCTGGAGCAGCTGAGGATAGCCGTTAGAAGGAAAATCCACTTGTCCCTAACCAAACCTATGCTGATGAAAGTTCACCTTTCTTGTGAAAACTGCTACAGACTCAAGTCTCGGAGCAAATTTATTGTACCAGATACAGACACTTAAGTGCTCATGACCTGCTAGCTCAAAACAGGCAGAGGTAATGCTTTAAGACATGTCACTGCAAGGCCTATGCTAATGTAAATAAATTTGTCAGAGGTTCTAGCATATTACCACGCAGCTAAATAGCTTCTGACAAGGTTGTCCAGACTCTTATCCCAAAGATAGAATACATGGCCAGAGGTAATGCACAACTGTCCACATCACACACACTTCAGATTTTAGCTGCTGGCTCAGTAAATCCTCTGCCAAACGACTTTGCAAAAGCTGAGAGGAGGATGTTTGAGCCTAACAAGCAATCCTGACAAAGACACTATTTCCACTGGTATCAGCTTGCAGGGAGGAATGCCTGCTTTAAAATTTAGAGCACATGGGGGCACTAGAGCACTCCATATAAAAAAAAAACCCACAGAATTAAAAAAAAAAATCCGTTAGTAGATACAATAAATATTATTTTCCCAGGAACATTTTCAGACAGATGAACCCCTGCAGCTGAATATCTCCAGAAAGAATGGAATGGGGGAGGGTGGCATTCAGCCTGAAAGAGCTTCACAGTACGAAATTTTCTTAAATGTTTATTCCCTGAGATCTGCAAGGACTCCAAGCCGCTAGGATCACAGCTATACAGAGAAAGGCCAACTCTTGAATACTGTGCTACAATATCTGCTGGGCCACTGCCACCAGAAACACTTCCCTCCAGCCAAAAGGGCTTCCCAACCCAAAACTCCACTGTTGTGTTTCTGCTCAGTTACAAAGAAACATCAACACACACCAACCAGGCAACGCAGCTTACCCTGACGCTGCCCTTCTAGCTAGGCTTCCCCAAAGCATATCGTCTGGAATTCAGAGAGAAAAAGAAAAACAAAACAAACAAAAAATCAAGACAAAAGTTTTAAAAAGCCAGCAACACTCATTTCAAGTATACAGGAATTTACCTAACAGAAATTGTTTCATGTTACTTTCGTTCTATTATGACCAAATTTAAGTTCTACCAAAGCAAAGTGGCTAGGCAAACCCAAGAAACCATACAAGACTACGAGTTTAAAGAGGACATGTAGTTACATATTTCTTAATGCAGCCATAAGCCATCTTTTCTAGAACTTAAATGATGGCCTACTCAGTAGTCTTAAAAAAAACCCAACACCAAAAAAAACACACAACAAAAAAAAAAGAACACAACCAAAAAAAAACCCCAAAACAAAAACCTCTCAGATCTCTGTGCTTAACAGGAAAGCTTTAAAAGGAATCTGTTTAACTCAGCACTGCTGATGAAACTAAACAACATTTTACTCACAGCTCAAGAAGGATGTGGTCTAGTTAACCAAAGCTACAGCTCTGCTTTGTGAACTGCTCTGTAATAGCACTGTAATATCCTTTGAGTGGAAGCGGAATATCCATCTATGTGGGCAAAGTGTAAAAACATTTAGAAAGAAACCGTAACAGGAGAGCTGAAAAACAGTAGGACTGCTTTCCTTAAAGCAATTAATGCTAAAGAGTAAACTCATTCAGAGTGACGGGATAAGATGTGGTTTTGCTGTTGTTCAGAAGGGTTCTGCCACATTTTTGCTCAGAAATTCAAACTACATCAATTTCAAATCCGTGCCATGTGCTTTTATTTTTTTTAAGAAGAAAATGAAGAATAATAATTTATATTGTTTTGATTGTCATCACTAAAAATACTTCATAAGCACTAAATACTATGACTACTACAATGCTAGCAATTAGCAGCTCCATTACATAATGAAGGATAAAAAGCAGTACTAGCTGAGAATACAACTACTCCCGGCTCCCTGCTTGGGTTCGGAGACCTAAGCCAACACTGGAAGTGCTTTACAGGACTTGATTCTCCCTTTCAGATATCAGTAATGCCACACAATGATGTTCAGCTGGGCCCTTCAAACAAGTAAGTATAACAAACAAACAGCTTACTTGCAGAGATACAGCCCAGTTCTTCTAAAAAGCTCCACCTACCACATACACACATCTTTCTGTAGGAAATAGTCTCTGCCAGCAATTATCAATCTCATGATAACTTTCTCCCACATCCCCAACTTACTTGATTTCGGTACTCCATTGTTTAAGTGAGAAATTGATGGCACTTGGTTGGACTGGTGCAGGTTGGGAAGCTGCTTGTTCCCCCACCAGGTCTGTAGGAGAAGTCTCCACAGCTAGAATATTTCTAGCTCTCTCTGCTGAAGCATTTTGACTTAGGATACTCAAATCTATTTAAAAAAAGAGAGAGAGACAAAAAGAAAAATAGGCAAAACTTTCAGTAAGTAAAAGAATAGTGGCTATATAAAGTCATATACTACTAAGCCTGCTAGTAAAGTAGTTAGGGTTTTATTTTAAATTGCAACATAACTTTGTAAAACGCTGTGTCAAATGAACTTTAAAAATAGCAAAGTGTTTTCCTCAGTGAGCTTGTACTGCAGCCACATACTTCTGATAACAGGACTTGTGTGATGCTCATGAAGCATTATTTCATGAACGATTTACAATCTCAATTAGTCAATATTGATTCATCTAGCTTAAGCAGCTATAAAGCCATAAAAATGCAAAAAAAGCCAAAAAAAAAACCCTTGTAAAACAAGCTCAGGTCTATCGGAACTCCTAAGTCAGGAACAGTGTCACAAAAATACTGTGACACAGCTTTCAGGGTGTGCTTCATCCTAAACGTGACACTGCTGCTGCAAGTCAGTGAGCTTTACGGACTTGAGCCAGCTCTGTGCAACCAGCCTGGGCATTCCCAGAGCCAAGAACATTAGGCACGGGCACTATAGACACATCAGAGACCTATTGGATCAGCAAGGATTTATTAGCTCTGGTTAAGCTGAATGCAGCTGTACCTAAATTCATCCAGCCAAACTCTCTTGTGCACTTCAGCAAATCTACAGATCGGGCCATGCAGACATGCAACTCAGGCCCAGCACTGCACACACGCCAGCAAACTCATGCAGGTTCCAAAGGGCTCCACAGGAACCAGCCAAGAACTGGCGCTAACAGAGGAGCCAACGGAGGAGCCAACAGAGCTAGCCAGGTCTCCAACATACCACACTGTCCAACATGTACCGTAGAATCTGTAGTATGTATGTTACCTCAGTGTTTCCATTATCCTGGACAGCTTGCTTTCTCCCTCACCCCTCCTCCAGCAGGCAGAGGGAATAGGAAATGCAGAGTATGGAATATACTATGAATAGCAAAAACATTATAGAGAAGCATAAAGTGGTTTATGGCCTTCTACAAACCCTCTGAACAGGCGAGTTAAAAACAAGCTCAAATGTAATTTTCAGACTCTTCTCTGTATCGTTCATAAAGTTCTGAAGTGGATTAAAAAAAATTTTGAGAACACTCTCAGACTTGATTCAGCAGTTAATTAGAAAGTAACACACTGGACGGGCTTCTGACCTAAATGATTCTCTACAGGAAGGGAAAAAGCCTGGGAAATCACAATACCCTGGTTTTATCACTGGTGAGCCTTTCAGTCTTTGTTTTGATGATTAGTTGGCACTAGCAGCAAGACCATCTTTAAGCAAGCTGTACCCTCTAATTACTCATCAGATGATTACTTTCATTTAGCCCATATCGAAGATTAGAAGTAGAAAGAGCATTCTGGGATAAAGAATACCAAATATAAAAGATCATTGACACTACAAATCTCTCAAACCCTTGAAAAATGGTGTCTGAAACAGAAGTATATCGTGTCATCTTTCAAATATAAATACAAATTATATTGCCTTGATTTATCGGCCAAACTAAATTCCAAACTCTTTTGGACCTTGGCTGTTTGAGCTGAACAAAATTCAGCTAAGATAAGTTAGATAAAACTAACTTTTGATCATATCCACTGTCTAATAACGGGGAAAGATAATACAATAAGTTTCAACTGAAAAAAAACCAACCAAACAAACAAAAAAACCAAAACCACCACCCCCCTCCAAAACAAACAAAAAATCCCAACCCACACCAAAAACTTACAGGCACCCAAAACCAGGCTGGAATACTAACATTCTGCTTTCATACTTACAGCTTGTTTCATCTTCTACCTGTATGATTTGACAAGACTACAAAATCTCTTTATAGTATTGCCCAGGTAAATTAATTGCTCAAGAGCTGAATTTCTAATAAATGCATTTCCTCTAACAGACACGCTAATCAGTCTGGCTGAATCTTCTCTGACTTCCTGAGGAGGTTGCTCATTGTACACGATCCCCTGCTTACACCAGCCAGCTGATTGCTTAGAGGTATGGACTACACAGCAGATATAGCACAACAATGTAATGTGGTTACTAATGCAATCACCATGGAAAAAAAAAAAAAAAATCTTGTTTTTAAACTTATTTCAAAACTTAGCAATCTTATAAATACATGACATACCATTTTTTATTAATGCAAATCAAGAGTTGAGGAATAGCATAGCTAAGAACTGAAATTATAAAAACTACAGTACCAATCAATGCCAAGGAAAAAAAAAAAACATATCCCATAAAGATAAAGAATAAATAATTTCTTTGACTTCCATGACAAATCCTACAGAACCATTTTTGATTTCTAAACTGGGGGGGTGAGGGGGGATATGATGACAGGGGAAAAAAAGGCAAGACTGAGCAATTTCATTTCTGGACTGAAAACAGACTACTTCCTCTTTAAAACATTAGTGATAGCATCTGTACTCAAGCACAAGCAAAACCAACAATTTCCATGCTCCAGTATAAAGCACATCATCAAATGCACATTCACTTTTTTTTTTTAAAAACAGAAGACACGTATTTTAGTCATCAACATGGAATCAGAGCTTTAAAGAGTCCCCCAACTCTACAGGAAATTTTTTGAGTACTTGTTTAAAAAGAAGAAAAAAAAAAAATCATCAAATCATTCAGGCTCTTTGCACTTTCCCCAGAAGAAATCCCTACTTAAACACTTCAGCTGATGATACAGTCATCGTTGTGATTTGTCCTCAAAAATGAGATAGTCTAGATGCAGTTTCAAATTATACATAGTGTGGTTTAACTGCAGGCTGTCCCTGAAAGGGATGGGTCTACTCAGCCCATGCATTTCATCTTGACATTCCTTGCACTGGATTTAATAATAATAAGATTTTAAATAAATAAATAAATCACACAAATTGGTTCAGCTTGCTGATCCAGAAAACCCCCAACAATTTACAAGAAAGAAAATATCAGATCAGTGATCTAAGGTGACTGGATTACAATTGCTTGATCTGGTGCAAAACAAGAGTGAGGGAATGGTATCTACGCAGACTGCAGTGACAGCAGGTTAATTTTACACTGTAGCTAAGCTTTGAGGGAAGTAGCATAAACAAGAAAGAAAAGAGATTGGGGGCTAAATTACACATTATAGTTGATCTAATCCAACAGCCTGCTGCCAAAAGAGGGCAGTCCTGACTAATCCTTTACTCTGCCTTCCCACACTTGGACACTACACCTTGCTCCTGCCCTTCCATCAGCTCTGGAAGTCACCTGATTGCACAGTAAATATATTCCACTCATTAATCGGGGGGGGGGGGGGGAAAAAAAAAAAACACCAAAAAACCCCCCCCAACANAAAAAAAAAACCACACAAAAACCCCCACCACAACAACCACCCTTTTGGCTAACTTTTGAACTCAACCAACTCAGCACAGGGTCAGACAAACACCACAAAATGCAAAAAGGGAGACTACATAGCAGAGAATGAGAAGCTGAAGGTAGAAAAGCAAAGGTTTGAAAGAGCAAAAGCCTGTTACCCTTTCCAACACCTGCAAGCTGTTATTAGATCTTTGCACACCAATACATATGTTTTTGCAGCATATGGTTTGACAAGCTGCTAACCAGACTGTCTGCTGCCAGGAAGGTGGTCTCAAACCATCCCACTCTGCATTCCCAACAATTCTCTTAAGCTAATCCTAGCACTCATCTGTCCCCACAGTAAACCACTTCAGGAAGCTACATTGGCCAAAAACTAACCTGGAGAAAAAGATGTTTCCTGCTAGTTGCACTCCCTGCACTAGTGTAAGGAAGGGTGAGACTAGCACCAGTGCTAGATCAAGGGAGAGAGGGTATTTCAACTGGGCATTTCTTTAAGTAGTGACTTGCTGTTAGATTGGTGTAGCTGAAACATCAAGCCGAGCCCCTACGAAAACACATACTCTCAAGCCAGCTGTGGTTGAGCAAGCAGCCACAAGCAGACTGCTCTCAAATGAAAGCAGTAAACT
>VYZW01010884.1:9882-25104 GCA_013401315.1 Balaeniceps rex | reverse complement strand
GAGACACAATTCCTGAAGAAGTAAGTTGAAAAATTTACCTGAGGAAAGAGTAAACGGGCAGGATATGGGGCAGTAATTGTGGCAAGCTCTAGCACCAAGTGTATTCACATCATGAGACAAGAAACATCAGTTAAGAATAACATTAAGAGATATGCTGAATAATACAGCATAACCAGAGCCAGCACTGGCCAAGTTGATACACTATTTTGGCAGGGTAATTGTGTACCTAAATACAGTCTTGTGCTGATATGACTATACTACTTCTGGGACTGAAGATACCCTCAGCACCCAAAACTACAGTCTGCTGTCTGAGTGTTCAAGCTCACCTGGGGTTGCACTGCCCTGTGCAGATGATTCTGTGACAATGGGAATTGGATCCAATTAATGCTAACATGAATCTAAAGTTCCAACACTTAATTATAAGAAACTCAAATCTTGTTTGCCGAACACATTGGTATCTCCTTTATAGGAAAAGTGTTTAAGTTACATGGGCAAAATTAGCACAGGAAAAAGCACTTGTTGAAAAAGAAAAGCATACTCAGACAGACATTTAATGATGACATAGATATTAAGGTACAACAGTGAGCTGGCAGTCACCTTAGAGCTGTGAATTACAGGAAACAATTACTACTTTTCAGCCTGAGCTCATTACCCTCACTCTAGAATCCACCTTAGCAACAATTTTTATATAAGCAAAGGAAAATAAAGCTTCATTTAATCACAGCGTGCAGGCATTTCCATTAATTTTGATACCCAGTATGGAAAAAAAGCAACTTGGCAAGCACAAGCTGATGCTTGTCCTTATCAATTCCATTTTTTCTTGGTTTAACAACACTTAGGAGATAAAAACAGTAGATGATATCCTGTGATCTTTAGCCTGGTCAAGGTTCTCTTAGAGGAATAGGTTTAAACTGTAAAAATACCGTAAGTGATCTGCAAAGAAAAATTTTTTTTAATCTCCTGTATTCCTTTATGATTTAGATCTACAGAGATCTCTGCTTTTATTTACTTCTTCATTCTGTTCAGTTTTGTTAGATAAAACACAGTTTGTGTTTTTTTTCTGCAATATTGCTAGAAGAGTCCTCAAATAAAGAAATTTTAGTTGAGATTGCAAGGATGTTAAATGTTTCAGAAGAGAACTCTTCTCTGATGTATTTGTTAGGAGTCTTGAATTACAGAAAGACAATGAAGGATAAGGAGCAGCTAGGTGCTTTGCACGTGTAGATCAGTCTCTGCGTAAAGTTAATGCATAATGACAGACAGGGCATCCCAATGATCTGAATGAAAATTCCTTGCTCTTGCAATCATTCAGGTTTCAGTCTCAAGGGATGTCACAATTCAGCTACCAGTAGTTCTCTAAGCTGATAAACAGTTTTCTAGTAAAACAAAAATTCAAGGTCCAATACCCTTCAGACATACAAAATAGTAAGGGAAAGGGGAAATTCACTTCTGATACTCAACAGCAAACTTTATTGACTATTAAAAATACTGTAGTGGCACTAACTTCATCCTAACTACTTCAGATAAGATTTGCTTCCATCTCAGTGTTTAGTTCTACATATGTCAAGAAGAATTTAAAAAACCATGTATGTGCAGCAGAGTTGGAGTTTTTTTCCTAAAAGTGCTAGATTGTGGGTATGGATTTATATTTGAAACCAACATGATTTAGTTCATACTGGATTTCAACCACAGAAGATATAACTATAAGAACATATATCTACTAGACTTTACCTTTACGAACCTGGGGCTATGAAAAGGGTTGTGGGTTTTTTTCATTATTAATTTCAGTGACAGCAAAAAGCAGACCACAGATCAGCAAGTTATCATCTGAGGCTGGACTATGTCTTGTAACTTACAGACATTGCCACAGTATCTTAGTGGAAGGTGGAACAGAATGACCCTGTGCCAAGGAAATATATATATTAAAATGTTTCATAAGAAACAAAACAAACAAGATTCATATGATTCAGTTTAGACTCCTGAGTTTGTGGTTTCAGAATGCAGAACACACAAGAAAAAATCAGTTTGATTTTGACTGTCATAAAGAACATGAAAGGCTGTATGTCACTATCTCAATGTTAGTATTGCTCTAGAGTTAATATATAATTCCAGAGCTTGACGTCTGAGAACCTGAGACGTTATAGAAGCTTTAAATACATAACTGCCAAGGCTGTGTCCTTCTAAGCATATAACTGCCTAGGATTAGATTTTTCCTCTATAAATACTCTGCAGTACCTGAGCTAGAACTTTGATTTGTGATACAATGCAGAGATCTAGCAGATGATGTAGTACACAGTGTGACTGGATTAAATTAATCACTTTTCTATCTTCTCTTATGTGAAACTCTCTCAGCCACAGCTCAAGCCGACTTAGAGTTAACTTTCTTCTAGTGATAGGTAGCTTTGCTTGATTCATATCCTCCTCAGTTTCATTAGCAGCAAGAATGAACTGCATGAATCTTTTGCTAGACTCACTGGCAGTTATAGTCCTGGTTCATGCCCTACTCTTGTGGTGCTCAATAGCTGTACAAAATAGGCGTAAAATGCTCTTCACTCAGAACAGTGTTTTCCACACCTGGTTTGACAGCTTATAATGAGAAAACAAGATGCGTAACAACAGGAAGTTAAACATTATGAGAGCATTTGTACAGCAGGTTCCTCCAGACTTGTTGGAGGGCTCATGCATCCATCTTTGTAAAACCCTCTCATTTCCAGCAGCACTGGATCAAGCATAGGCCAGATCTAGGTCCAGGGGACCGCACAGAGTGCAAGCTGCTCCTGCAGGCATTCAACAGCCTCTTCTGTGTTCCAGCAAGCAGCCCAGGATTCAAGTGGGCAGAAACAAACAAACTGTCCCCGGCACTCTTAAGGAAAACATTATTTCAGAGTTAGACGTTGACAAAAAGACAGTATAAACACTGCACGGCTTTGCAAAGGACACAGATTTTGGACGGAACAGGCAGGGGAAATCTCTGACCTAAGCTGTCAGTATGGGTCTTGTTTTTATAGAATACTATAAAGCTCAAATTATTAGGCTAGTTGTGGGTGCTTAAAATCTTTGAATAACTGAGAGGTAGAATGGGCATTTAAGAATTCAGTGGCTGTCCTGGTTTCAGCTGGGACAGAGTTAACTTTCTTCCTAGTAGCTGGCATAGTGCTGTGTTTTGGGTTTAGGATGAGAATAATGCTGGTAACACCCTGATGTTTTAGTTGTTGCTAAGTAGTGCTTACCCTAGTCAAGGACTTTTTGAGCTTCCCATGCTCTGCCAGGTGCACAAGAAGCTGGGAGGGAGCACAGCCAGGACAGCTGACTCAAACTGGCCAAAGGGCTATTCCATACCATATGACGTCATGCTCAGTATATAAACTGGGGGGAGTTGGCTGGGGGGCAGTGATTGCTGCTCGGGGATGGGCTGGGCATCGGTCAGCAGGTGGTGAGCAATTGCATTGTGCATCAATTGTTTTGTATATTCTTTTATCATCATCATCATTATTATTGTTATTACTTTCTCTTCTTCTGCTGTCCTATTAAACTGCCTTTATCTCAACCCACAGGTTTTACTTTTTTTTTCCGATTCTCTCCCCCATCCCACTGGGGGTGGGGGAAGGGTGAGCAAGCAGCTGTGTGGTGCTTAGTTGCTGACTGGGGTTAAACCACAACAGTGTCCACTTCCGAATATTTTGGGCAGACTTTTTTTTTTTAAACTGCAATAAATCATTCAGTGATAAAAGATCTCATAAAATTCAGGAACCTGAATCATTTGCGTTTTTTGTGAAGTGGATGCCACCACATATTTGTTATTCCTATGTATTTTAAACCATTTGCAAATGAAAGAACAAAAGCATTTGTGCTCTTATGAAAAGTACAAAACTACTCTAGCTAAATGGAAATATTTCTATTCATCTATAAACAAGAGATTTGTTTTAAAGCAGCATGCACCAAACCACCCTCCCATTACTTTCACATGAGAAGGGAAGGCTGCAGGACTAGAACGTTCAGTTTTTATAAGACCACAAGAACTTTGACTATAGCAGAGACACACGTACTTAAATCCCCTTCTCTGCTGTCCTTTTGAAGGTATTCAATATTTTATGACGAGCAGGATCAAAATGGCTTTATATGGTTAAGTGCAAGAGGTTCTTTATGCTTCCTCCAGTGTGTTATGGAGGAGAAATTCCACTCCTTTCTTCATGCTCCAGTGCCACCTGTGAATTCAGATGATGGATACGTCATCTACTTCTTGGGCTCGCCATGAATTCACACTGCTTTTCATCTTACAGATCAATGATAAACCTTACACTGTTGCTTGCCTGCCAGAATATGATAACAGTTGGCTCAGTGGCAGGTTCTTGAGGGGTGCTTTTTTTGCACACACAATGCATTTTCACTCAGGTTCATGAGGTCAAATTCAGAGGAGGCATTCAAGACGGTGGCAATGTAATGGAAGTAAATCAACTGAATTACAGTATAGGCTGAGAGAAACAGAATAAGGTGTACACAACTAACAAACATGTTTCATTTCAGGATCTCTTTTTTTATAAGAGTATTTAAATGCTGTGGTGTTTTTAAATGCAAATATGGAAGGGTGAAAAAGTCCAGACGGACAAGGTTTTGTTTATGTCTTTCAGATACATGGATTCATTAAGGCTGTGTTCCTGGGGCACAATCTAACTTCTGCAATGGCTGAAACACAGACTGATTGCAGGCCTATAAAATAATACTGATGTGTAACTTTCCTATAGGGAGAATGAAAAAATACCATAGGAAGAATAAGGTAGAAAGAAGCTGTAGTCTCTTTACATAAAAGTTGTATCAAAAATGGCATAGTTTCTAATTTCAGCATAGAGAAGATGATGCAGACTTTTGGTTTTTGTGTCTGGCAATACGCAGAAGTGGTGAAAAGTCTGTCGTAGGCAGTGGTTCACAGAGACTACAGAACAGAAAATAGTGGTCAGTGGCCAATAATGGAAAGTTAGAAAGGGCAGAATGAGAAGGCATAACAATTTCTTATCAGCAAGTACTATCTCAGTTGAAATCTTGTGGTACAGGCAGATTGCCTGTAGAATCATGCTGAAATTATTAGCCTGGAGTTTTGTCCAAGTAAGATTGGATGAATTTGTTCCTCTCTCTTAAATATTACCTAAAATTCATTCTACATATTCTGAATCATATAGAAAATAGCGTGCTTTAGGGTTTCTGACTTCCTAATACTAAAAGGACTAAGAAAGAGCCCTCCTACAGAAATCACAGTTGAAGCGTAGAGTGCCAATTTCCAAACTTACTTAGAACACTACACCACTTACCATCATGGCAGTGTTTCTAGATTATTAACTTCATGAAAATATAATCATCATAGTTGATATTTTCTATATCATGCTCACTTCAAGATGGCGTGGTTTTGTTTGGTTTTTTAACATGTGTTTATGAAAAACAGTTTGGGAAAGTATACAGACATAGTGTTGTTTGCTCATATTAAAAAATCTTGCAACCTTTATGTTTTAAAATTACAACACACCATCATGCTTTGGAGCAAGCAGCTAACACAGACAAGGCAGGTATTCCTACGTCAAATATTTGTCTTGCGTGGGCCTGCGAATCTGAACAGACCCTGGATTTTGGAAGGTCAATAGGAACAGAAAGAGAGAAGCCAAGATGGGAAACTGAAAACATGAGAGAGAAAACATATGTTTCCAGTTAGGGAAAATGCTAATTAAAAAAAAAAAAAAAAAAAAGTAAGTCTTACTCTTCTTGTGTAACTGTTCCACTCTGGGGGTAACTGCTTACTATTGCCATTTCATTATTTTTGCTCAAATAACAGAGGTCCACATTGTGAGATGTAAAAGTCCAAATCCAGCTAATTACCAAAGTTAAAGATCAAGATGGTTTCACATGATGCCAATCCTACCTCTAAAGATTTTCTAGATATACAAAAGCAAACCAGAAAGACAAAACAACTATATGCAGAAGACATTAGGTTTGTGAGCCGAGTTTTCCAAGGTTGAGTAGTTTCAAATCTGACCGTGCAAAGACAAGGAAAAAGTTTCCTATTCAAAAATTCTTCCTTGATTATTCAGCTAAAATGCAGTTTGAATCCAAGTTATACTAAGTTCTGGGTTGCCAAGTTTGAAGTGAGAATGTCAAACCACATCACTGTGTTCTTAGCCCAAGCTAAACCATGACTTTTATTGCAGAGGTAAAGATTGATGTTGGCATTTTGTCATCAGCCACTTGAGTAATGGCCTCTACGGTATGTCTGGGGATACCTGCACTCATTAAAGTCTTGCAGATTTGATAGGCCATTACCAAACTTCTGAAACTGAGCCTTTTGGAGAAAGTCTTACAACTGCCTGTGCTAAGGTAGGTTAAGGACTTCGCAATTTAATTAGTTGCTGAGTGGGATTGAAAGTACTAAAATATTTGTTGTGTTGGTTTCACTTAGGCTAAAATTTTTTGCAATGTAGAATGCTTCATTAGCATGTTTGTGATAAATTTTAGGAAGACAAAGCACTTACAGCCCAGCATGGGCTCCTGGTGCCAAGGCAGACAAATAAATAGAATTTTGAGAAAAAATACAATAAAGAATATTGCAAATATGATAAAGAACATTGCAGACTAAGGCAAAACAAGTTGGCCAAGTTGCAAATATGCATGTGAACTGCGTGAGAAACCTACAGTCGTTTCAACAATATATCCATGTAACAGCATTCTGAAATAAGCATCCCTAAAAAAAGACAAGACACCATGAATCTGAACTTAAACAGCAACTTTCTGTGCTGCTTCTGAATTATTACATCCTCCTATACTACTTCTGAAGTATTATTAAGAAACACTCTATGAAAGCACTAGCTTTCGCAGAATGAACAGCAGAGATTTCTAACTTTATTTATATCGTTTAAAAGACATATGGACTCAATATTTTCAGTAGAAATGCATTAAACATCAGTTCTCAAAACAGTTATTCAGGAAAGGTGTTTCATAGAGAACTTTTCCATAGGCAGCTGATGAAAGCGTATATGATGAGATAATTTTGGATCACCAGTATAAACCAAATAATAAGGCAATAGGATCCTTGTTAGCAAAGACAGTGTCTGATAACTGAACAAAATCTTTCCCTGCAACATGCTGAAGCTACAGTCCACCTTGTGCTGAGTTCCATGTTAGCTTTGTTTAACCGGCTGTCTCAAACCCCTCCACCTGTAAAGTGGGAATATCAACACTCTCAGTGGCCTAATTGCCAGGGCTCCTCTGAGGACAAGCTCATGTCTGTGAAGTGCTCTGTAAACTCAGCTTGCTGTCACATACCCAGAGGTACACAGGCCTGGCTCTAATACTCTACTGAGGAAGAAATTAAAACTTCAGAGACTCGAAAAGACCTAGCAATGATTGTGAACACAATGCCAATTAGTTTGCAACATGATTTGTCACTGAAAAACTGTCCTTTGAAATCTTGTGCTGCTTAAATTTAGTCTTTCCACAGGATGTGGCAATTCCTAATCAAGGCTAGAATATTTGTTTCTATGGTTCTATATAACCTCTGTTTTTACTGGTTATATCCAAAATCCACTACAAATCTGCTGATGAAGCTCAGCACAAATCTAACTGTTTCAAAGCACTTGTTCCACTTCAGACATGGAGAACTGACCCCTTGCCATCAGCCCTGTTATAGGCATTTTAAAAATAGAGCCAACAACTTTGCCATCCATATTCTCTAATAGGAATGAACTACCTATCCTGAATTGTTTTGATAATCTCAGGTGCCCCCTTATCAATCAAACCACAACCCCCAGAGACTTAGTGTGCATTTAAACTGAGAGAGGATGTAGTAATTGTTGCAAGATTTATAAAGTTGTTAACACTCCCATACAACGAGACTTATGGATGATACAACAGATCTTACACTAATGAAAAATGTCAGCTAATGGAATACATTAATTTGTATTCCTCCAAAAGTCTGACTGACCTTGTGTTGCTCTTCATATTCTTAGGATGTAAACTCCTCTGAGGCAGGAACTGGGATTTTGTTCTGTATTCGTACAGGACCTAACAAAATTCCACCTTTACTGGTGGAAGAAAAGCTAGACATGAGCCAACAGTGTGTGCTTGCAGCCCAGGCGGCCAACCGTATCCTGGGCTGCATCAAAAGAAGCATGGCCAGCAGGTCGAGGGAGGTGATTCTGCCCCTCTACTCGGCTCTGGTGAGACCCCACCTGGAGTACTGCGTCCAGCTCTGGAGCCCTCAGCACAAGAAGGACATGGAGCTGTTGGAGCGAGTCCAGAAGAGGGCCACAAAAATGATCCAAGGGCTGGAGCACCTCTCCTACGAGGACAGGCTGAGAGAGTTGGGGTTGTTCAGCCTGAAGAAGAGAAGGCTGCGGGGAGACCTTGTTGTGGCCTTTCAGTACTTAAAGGGGGCCTATAGGAAAGATGGGGACAGTCTTTTTAGCCAGGCCTGTTGTGACAGGACAAGGGGTAATGGTTTTAAACTAAAGGAGGGGAGACTTAGGCTAGATATAAGGAAGAAATTTTTTACAATGAGGGTGGTGAAGCCCTGGAACAGGTTGCCCAGAGAGGTAGTGGAGGCCCCATCCCTGGAAACATTCAAGGTCAGGTTGGACGGGGCTCTGAGCAACCTGATCTAGTCGATGATGTCCCTGCTCACTGCAGGGGGGTTGGACTAGATGACCTCTAAAGGTCCCTTCCAACCCAAAGCATTCTATGATTCTATGAAAATGAAATCCTGATGGGTAGCTTAGAATACCATCAGCATTTATGTAATAACTTGTATACTTAGGTACTTATTTAGATTAAAGTAACATTTATACACAGGTAAAGTAGCATTTATATGCAGTGTGCAACACTTCTAGTTGATTATCATCAAGATATCAAATACTGTATTTTTCACTATAAGCAAAACATTAGGTTTGATTCTACTCTTTCTTAAAATTTACATGGATGAACTCTCCTAACTGCTTTTAATTCTGAAATAATCTTGTGACAATCAAAGAAGAATCAAGCTCTTTGAACTTAAGTTTTATTTGGATATTTATTTGAAATCTTAATTTGAATGTCTGGAGAACAATCATTCATAGTTCTTATCAGCTTAGTAACAAATGTATCCTTTATATGATAAAAAAATTCTAATTCTATTTTTAATTTTTTAATGTATTCTCTTTCTTGTATAGATCCACAGATTGTTTTCTGCAAAAAATACAAATAGTAATATCCAGGATATGGTATGACTGTTCCTATGGAATTTGTTCTTAAGGCATTAAAACTGTTCATGTTTCTTGTCTTTTATTTCACATATATGCCAATCATAATGAGTTTTAAAAAAATGTTGTTTAGCTTTTATTTATTATATCAGTTAGCATTCATAACCTCCAAGCCCTCTCAGCTGGTAGTACTAGGAGAAGTGTAACAATCAATGTTTTCTGAGGTGTAATTGGCTTTGAATCAAAGCAGCAGGAATTTTTGCCAGCAGCATGGTTTTTTTTTTTATAAATATACTCAGCCTTCCGAAGAGTTTTTACAGCTGCATATACTTCAGCATAAATTCTGTGACTCTTCACTGAGATTTTAAAATTTTCTGTTTAACATGACATTCATTCTTGCTCTGAGCTTATTGTCAGGGACCATGTCAAGAAAAGTTTTATCATGATCACTTGCAGAACTATTTGAGGAAAACAGAGAGTAACCTGTACCTGCACAATCTTAGCATTACGGAAACCAGAACAGGTGATCACAGAAAGATTTCTCCCAGTTTGAGAGATCTCCAATTGGCAGAATGCCAGAGCAAGCACTGGTACTCAGCAACTCCCTGTAGCCACTACCAGGCATGACTGGTAGAAAAAAGGTGTGTGTAGGTGTCAGTAAGTCTCACTGGTCTTCAGTGATAACATATAGATACTGGAAGTACAGGTTAGAGTAATTCTGTGAGGTTGCTAATTTTTGCCAGAGGACCAGCTGACCTAACTTCACAAAACTGTATTATAAAAGACAGCTAAAAGTATCATGTCACACATTCCCATCTATCTTCCAATTACATTATATGGAAATCCTAATGCACAGTATAAAAGCTATTCACAGCTTGCAAAATAAATCCAGAGCAACAAGGATTCATCCTCAACATTTTCTGCTCTAGTATTTCCTGTGTTTTCAGTTTTGCTGGTAGGATTTCCATTCAAAACAGCAAGTCGTCTATCTCATTCAACACTTCAACTGGCCTTCTGGCTGTACCTACAACATACATTCATACATCTGTTTGATGGCAAATGTGAAATTTTGCACATGAAAACAGGCTGAGAATTTAGCTTATACATACAGTTTGTAAGAAATTTAAACCGTCTCATTAAATCAGTTTACCAGATTTATTTACCATCTACCAGGTTCAGCAGATTCATTGGTCTTCTGAGAACACTATTCCAAAATTTAATCTTTACTTGGATGCTTTCCCAGTTCAGTAGGAGAACAAATAGAGCATGGGAATACACAGAAAAAAACGGGAGGCAAACACCTGCTGGAAAGAAATGTTCACAGGGAAGTGCAGAGGATAAACAATGCTGTTGGAAGCATCCACTGGATATTACTAATCTTGGAGTAACTAACTGGTAAGGAGGAGCAGTACTGCTGATGCTCCTCAGCCTCCGGCCTTTCAAAAAGAGAGCCACGAATAAGAAAGGTGTACCCAGACTGCAGAGATCAATGGAGAGATGAAACAATCTGCTTCTCCTGAGCGCAGTGACAGAACTTGGCTCAGCTGAGTCTTCCTTTCTGTATGTGAGAACCAGGGATGGCATAGAGGTCATTTAAATGCAAGGTCCCTAGGACAAATGGACAAAATACAACCCTTCATAATAAAGACCTATATATCACAGTCGATATAAATCAAAGCTGACAACAAATCCCCAAATTTCTATTGTGAGCCAACAAAAAAATCATTAAACTAAAACAAAAAAGGGCTCTAAATTATTTCATGAATTCAAGAAAAAGAAAAAACATGCAGCCAGCAACACTACCAGAGTGTCACAATTAGTACAAATATTAAAAAGAAGGATAATACTAGATAGAAAGAAAATCCCATTCAAAAAAAGAAATCACCTATGAATCTTGATTAAAAAAAATTATCGCCACAATTGTCTTTTCTTCCTGTCCCTATAATGGATTTCTAAGCTAAAAAAGAGTTTAGAAATTGGCTGCCTCAGCAGTCATAGAGGTGATTGAAGGTCCTATTTGGGGGCAGAATAAATCAGCAGATGACCAAGGAAGTGTCCTTGACTCTCTTTACTTCCGCATACACTTCTTCATTTTCCCCTTTTTTAGTGGGACATAAAAAGGAGATAATTAGAATCAAAGGCCATGAAGAATCACATTTACTTTTTCATTATTAGATTCAATAGCAGTAGATTAGCTATCAATTAAAAAATTCCACCTACTTTATATCTTAAGGTAAACAGGATAGGGAAAGGTAGGAGGTTTTGTAGGTTTCAAAACCCAGGTCACTGAATTAAGCTTCGTGGGTTTCACCGCAGGATTCATAACCCCCTCAGTTTCATTTTACTAAGTCGAGGGGCTTTTTTAGGCTTTTCTCACATAATAGGCTTAATTTTCCCTGCTCACCCTACCTTTTCTCTGCACTGGTATTCTCAAGGTTAACACAACAAATGAACAGCAGAAATACTAAGTGTTCTACTAGTTCTCTGCTGAAAATAAGCAAAAATTAAGAAATAATGAGAATATACCATAAATAGGTCACTAATTGGTATGCTTCTCTAACAAAGCTATACTTTTCAATACACTGAATGCAGTGGACTTTATTTCTACAGCTGTGTGATCACAGTCCCAAACTTGTGAATAAGCCCCAAACTTCTTAGCAAACCTGAGAGACCTGAAGCCAAACCTACTGCACTGCGTTAGTCCTCCGACTAGCATATAATAACGAGACAGATTCCTCAGCGAACCTTCAAATGATACACTGACATTTTCAAAGGGATATAACAAATCTCAAGTTTCTTCCCAGGAGAAGTTTGGTCAAAGTATGAAGATACTGTTTAAAATATTTACTCTGGCTTTACCAGAAGTTGTTTTATCAAATGCTTACTCAGAACATCGAGGGCAGTGGTATTTAGTGGTAAGCCTGCAGCCTCTTTGTGTACAAAATGTACTCATTTCAAGCAAGCAAATAAGAGGGAACGTTAGATGAGTTCACTGTACAGTTTTAGAGGAAATAACAATACAGTGCAAACTCAGATGCCTGTATTCTTTATGAGACCTCAGACATTCTTTGTTTAGATCAGTAAAGCAAGAACATTCAAACAAAATGTGTAAAGCACAGATGAAATGGCTAAGGAGGAGTTTTTGCATTTTTCAGTAGTCTCAGATTAACTATTCGTGTTTTAATAAACTCACCGAAATCAAAGGGACATACTAGAGATAACGGTGCTGTTTAGAACAAATAGTATGGTACTGGATTGCCAGTTCAAAGAACTAGACGGTCTGGTGCCTGCCTCAAAACAGCAATTTAACCTGGCATGATTTAGCTAACTGCAGACTTAAAGAGGAAGGTGAGGATATATAAAAACCTATACCTTTACTGAGAAATTAATCCACTTAATTTCTGATGAAGGGAGTGGATGAAGGCTGTTCACCAAAAATGCACAAACATACCCATTCTTTGTTATCCCAAAGTGCCCCTTCTGCCTGCTGTTCACTTGGCTCAGACAGGCACACTACTGGCATCAGTTCACTGTATGATGGAAAAGGTTCCTCACTCTGTGCTCCATGATTTCTGCCTGTTACTGGCTGAGTATACGAATGCAGGTCAGAAAGAAGAATGGTGGCCTGCAGTCCAGAGTTTTTGAGAAAGACGATGATTCAAAAATTCACTTCACAACCTATTAAATAATATGCTTGAATTCATAGTTACACAAAGAATTAGAGGAGAATTTCATAACATAATTTCTTCTCCAGAAGGGAACCCAATTAAGGCTGAACTAGTCATAAAGAAGATACTCGCTCAGTGTTGGGGCTGGTTCTGTTCAACATCTTTATCAATGACCTGGATGAGGGGATCGAGTGTACCCTCAGCAAGTTTGCAGATGACACTAAGCTAGGTGGAAGTGTTGATCTGCTTGAGGGTAGGAAGGCTCTACAGAGGGACGTGGACAGGCTGGACCAATGGGCTGTGACCAATTGTATGAGGTTCGACAAGGCCAAGTGCCAGGTCCTGCACTTGCGCCACAACAACCCCATGCAACGCTACAGGCTGGGGGAAAGAGTGGCTGGAAAGCTGCTTGGCAGAGAGGGATCTGGGGGTGTTCATCGACAGCCAACTGAATATGAGCCAGCAGTGTGCCCAGGCGGCCAAGGCGGCCAACAGCATCCTGGCTTGTATCAGAAATAGTGTGGCCAGCAGGACCAGGGAANTGTAGCGAGGTGGGTGTCAGTGTCTTCTCCCAAGTAGCTAGTAATAGGACAAGAGGAAACAGCCTCAAGTTGCGCCAGGGGAGGTTTAGATTAGATATTAGGAAAAACTTCTTCACAGAGAGGGTTGTCAAGTATTGGAACAGGCTGCCCAGGGAAGTGGTCAAGTCCCCATCCCTGGAGGTATTTAAAAGACGGGTAGACAAGGCACTTAGGGACATGGTTTAGTAGTGGACAGGTACGGTTGGACTCGATGATCTTAAAGGTCTTTTCCAACCAAATGATTCTATGATTAAGTTTGACATACCTAGTACAGCGGTCCTGCAGAACACAGCAAGAGTGAAGCTTAGTTTCACAAGCTGCTCAGTGATTCTTCCCTTTCCACTTTTTATTTTACATCCAAAGGCTTGCAGCTCACAAGATTTGCTTTGACTTTTTTCTTCCCCACCAAGGTGCCTTGTGTCAAAAGGAACTTGATTAGAAATTGGCGAGTACCATTTCAGCTGAACCTGAAAATGTCTGTCTGCAGGGGTGGAATCTGAGTTACAGAAGATTCAGCTTTGGCATTACCCAGACATGGCCTGCCTTATGAGCTTTAACAGATTTTCAAATCCATTAAGAATTTCTCCAACTGGGAAAATGTTTACTGATTACACAGTTTGTTACATAGGTTTGCTTTAGTTCTCCTGGCCTCTATTAGCAAACATTCCCCTTGACTTACCTGTCATATGAAGCCAGAATATTTTCTTTCATTTTACATATTGTCTCATAAGGAATGAGACAATAAAAATACCTGCAGTAAATCTGTTTTCCGTCTCTGATAGTGCCTGCTTATTAGTATTTCTTCAGAAATAGAACAATTTATTATCTGCAGTCTTCGATTTGTTGTTTATGCATTCCATGTTTGAACAAAGCAAAATAATATTTAAGGACCTTATCTGAGGTCTGCCTACTGCAGTGAGTAGGAGCCTTCCTGTTATTGAGATCAGGCCCTCAAAGGTATCTGGCTACTACCGAATTGTCACAGTGAGAAAAAGAAACTCCTCTAAGCAAATCAGGCTGGACTTACTGCATTAGTAACCCAGTATTTACTTTTGTGAATTTCCTGGAAGGAAAAGACCGCCAAATACACAGATTTCTCTGGACACCAATTATTCCCTCTGCTTTTTCAGCTACAGGAGACAACTGGAAAAATATTGAGAATGAGTCACATGAGATTAAGTCATTCCATCAGCAACATTTTCCAGCAAATTCTGCAGAAAGCCAAAGTTTAAAGATGTGTGGTAAGAGTGGCTTGTGAAACTGTAAATTCTACTGCTACTGTCATTATTAGGATGTGTGAAATTACAATAGGGAATTTGTCTATATTTTCTTATTGTATTTGGTTATATCATTAGAAGAACAATAGTCACTAAAATCATCATAAAAGAGATGAAAACTTTTAAACATATGAAAAGCCTCACTGAATTTCCTGGAATTGAATTTATTTCTGTGAATACACACATTAACCAACCTATTTGTTTAGGCAGAGCAAACGCAGTCTTTCAGTTTCAAATTACTCCTTGAGTGAATTTGCTCTGAGTCTACAATATTTTTCGTATGTAGAATCTTATATCTGCACACAAAAAAGTTGCATGACCATTTTCTGAAACCAACAAGACCATTTTGGTTAAAATACCAATATTCTTTTTCCTCTCAGGATCTACTAGGCCATAATGACAAAGTTGAACAGACTCCTAAACAGAAGATCATTTCCTCCTAACGCGGGGGGGGGGGGGGGGGATTCTGGGAAATGACAATTTT
>VYZW01010883.1:260-15002 GCA_013401315.1 Balaeniceps rex | reverse complement strand
GGGGGGGGGGAGGTAAAGCCCATGGGTTGAGATAAAGGCAGTTTAATAGGACAGCAGAGGGAGAGAAAATAATAATAATAAAAGAATATACAAAACAAGTGATGCACAGTGCAATTGCTCACCACCTGCTGACCGATGCCCAGCCAGTCCCCAGGCAGCGATTGCTGCCCCCCGGCCAACTCCCCCCAGTTTCTATAGTGAGCATGATGCCATATGGTATGGAATAGCCCTTTGGCCAGTCTGGGTCAGCTGTCCTGGCTGTGCCCCCTCCCAGCTTCTTGTGCACCTGGCAGAGCATGGGAAGCTGAAAAAGTCCTTGACTGGTGTAAGCACTACCTAGCAACAACTAAAACATCAGTGTGTTATCAACATTATTCTCCTACTAAATCCAAAACACAGCACTACACCAGCTACTAGGAAGAAAATTAACTCTATCCCAGCTGAAACCAGGACATGGGGTTAAACCACGACGCCAGGAATGCTGAAAAATAAGGATCAGTGGTGGCCTTACAGTGAAAAAGTCAGCAATTACAGTCTGTAAAGCAGACAGTGTAGAAAGCAAGTCTAAGCCAAAGAAGGTCTATCATTACCTATTATTTTTGGCTTTCAGTTGTTGCAGGCTTAACTGAGAATGCTCAAAGTACTTCTTGGTATGTTTCCGAATTAATCCAAACCTTGGTATTCAAGGCAATGGCTAGGGGAGTGATTTATTATGAGTTTGGCGGGGGTTTTTTCCCCTCTTTTCTTTTTACAATCTGAAGAATATTTCATATTAAAAATTACTTATAGAGCTGGAAAACTTCCAATATCAAGCAAGGTGTTCTGCTGCTTTTTAAAGTTTGGAATTGAAAATGGAGTGTTGAGGGAAAGCTGAGAATTCAGAAAAGGGGCTTAGAGCTCCAAAGTATAAATGTATATACATTATACTGTTATCAGTTAGATTTTGTAATTTTCTGTTTCCCATTCATTTTATATTGGCTTCATTTCAGGAGGCTCAGAAAGCTCTTTTTTCTCTGTCTGTTCTGCTTGGCTGCAGTAATGAAAAACTAACTGGGGACCAAATGATACAATTGAAAATCTCCTGCATTTATTAGGAGAACCCAACAAGAATGGGCATGCCCTTACTGGTAAAGCAATGGACTGTGTCCCAAGAGGACTTGGTTTAGTTTCCAGTTTAGGCTCCAAGCAAGTAGATCACTTCATCTCTCTGTGCCACAGTCTTATATATGTAAAATGAATACTTGCTATTATTGCCTCTAGACTGTAAAAGGCAAAAGAGGTCTCTTATAGATTTATAGTACTTCCTGGAATGCAGCTTCAATCTCATCTGTGATAGCTGAGCAACGATGGCATAAGATAATGATCATGTGAATGGTTAGTTATGCTGGCCCACACATCATGGATTTGCAGGGGAAAAGTTATGGGCTTTCAGTGTCTGATGCAGAGAGTTTAATATTGCTTCTTGTCTGTGTACCCACTGGGGGTTGCAATGCGGGCCTGATGCACAGGAGATGTGCTAAAGCTACCGTTGCCTGACCTTCCTATGACTTAACACAAACGGTGTGAGAAGCAGCCTTCATTTCGCTTTCCTACTGTTATGCTTGGTCAGATGTTAACACTACCTAATTCAAACAACTGCTTACTAGATTTAATTATCCTAGAAAAACAAAGGCAGGCCAGTGAAAGTAAGAGTTGGAAAATGGCATTTATTTTTCACTCTGAGATCTGTATCATCCATGGCTGGTTAGCATTGTATCCTTCTGAAATGGAATTTAGAATTGTAAAAATACATAGTACAAGTCTAACTCAAATGTCAAACCTGTACGGCATTAGTACAGCACAGTGCTTTCAGAAACTAAAATGAAGTGTGAATAAGGTGCAGGAACCAAATCTTTACAAACAAGTTATTGAGTATAATCATCCCTGTTGTTACTGTCTGTATGATAATTTTTTCCCCCCACAGTATCATGATAAAAATGTGACTTGGGGAAGGAAAGAGTAAGTGACCTTGCATTACTGCAGAGCTGCTGATAGGCAAGGGTATGCTTTTTGTGTTAGACTACATGATAAATTTGTCATCTCGTATTAGAATTTTACTATGCCAAAAATACAGCCTAGTCAGAAAACTGCATGTTTCAAATCTGGCTTTGTAATCTTAGTTACATTAACTTGTGCTCATGAGTATTCTCCCTGAAGTCAATGGTATGAATCCAACCTTAATGAAATCATTTGTTGTTTATTTTTACTCATCTGGAATTATACTTTGCTGTCTGATTCTTTTGCAACCCTTCAAGCAAAAGACTCAAGAACAGAAATAAAATCTTCTTTGCTTCTGCACTGGAGCCAGTTCTAAAGAAATGAAAAGTTCTTGTATCCTGTTCTTAAAAAACATCGTGTAATCTGGCAAGGAGTATTCATATGGTATTATAAAGGTTGCTTATATAGTTCAGAGTTTTAAATATAGATGGGACTATGCATTGAAGCTATTTTTGATGTAAGACAATGATCTAAAATTGTAACTAGCTGCATCTGCCAGTAAGCCTAGAAGAATCTTTGATGAATTGAGTTATCACACACAAAACACCCCCAGGACTGATAGAAAAACTAGTAAGTTGTGTTTAAAGTCTAGAAATAAAGCATAACGCCAGTTATATACAGTAAGTAGACAATATAAATATAATATTTATAATATATTTTGCTACTCAAAAGCAATAAACCAACTTTGAAATAATTTAATCAACAGAAACATATTCAGGAGTGCTGCAAAAATTGCAAATTTTGAAGGATAGGTTTCCTTCTTCCAAAATTGCTGCTTTATATTTTGTATAAAGCTCACAGAGGATTTAGGTGAAATTTATTTTCTGAGGCACAAGAATTGTTCTGCTCTCTCCCCCGTCCTACTGATGTTACTGCAAATTTTATACCTTTTTTTGTTCTTTTGTGGCAGTGATCAGAAAACATCCATCCATTTTTCAGGCTCTGACTATTCATACTTATTTGTGCAAAGTATTTTCTCAAGATGTTTCAAAAACTAAGGTCCAAACTTTTTTAAAACAACCTGGTAACATTAAATAATGATTTGTATAGTCACTTTACTGTGTGGTTTGTTCATCCTGTTTAGTATAAAATGCTTGTTGCCAATTAAATCTTAAATTAGGGGAAGAAAAAAACCAGGAACATCCTAACAGATTTCTCCCCCTGCTTCCCCCACGGGGTATGGTCAGTGATGTTAGCACTGTTCTGGGCTATAGCTTTTGTTGGGTTTTGGGGGGTTTGGGTTTTTTTTTAATCTTTGCTGCGGAAGAATGATGAGAAGTTTTGTCAGCTCTTGTCTCACAGACAAAGTAGCGCCTATCGTTTGTGCTAGTAACCTGTGGCATTTGGAGTAGTTTATTTTTAAATGATCTTAGACTGTGCAGTAGCACAGTCTACTTTATTGCAGGCAATATAGAGAATTTAGAGTGTTTTTCACTAGAATACATTATATCAAAGGTCCAGAATTCTAAACTCTAATAAAAAGTAACAGACTTAAAATAAAAAGAGAAAAATACTTTAAAAAAAAAAAAAAATCCAAAACCACTGCGTGCAGAGAAAAAGGTGCATCCAGATAGTTCCCTTACAATCAAGATGTGACATGTATCTCTTCCTGTTCCATGATACGTTACTTTGTCAGTAGGATGAGACCGACAACTTTATCACATTAGGGTTAATCATGCAGGTCTAAAGACCTTCTTTGAGAATCTCAAAGTGGAAATGTTGATTTATTGAATGGAACCTTTTTTGAAATGTTGCAATGTTGGTCATTTGTCGCAAACCAACCCAAATATCAAGTCAAATAGATGTTTACAACCAATGCAGGTTGACACTGAAACATTTTTCCCAATGAAAATTTGATTTTCAGGTATGTGAGAGGTCTTATTTGAAGATTCTAATTTTCTTTAAATGCGTGATTTTCTTTCCTGGTGGAAAACTATTACAAATGAAAACACAATCAGATTTTGATTCATGTTTAAGTTTTTTAATTGTAAATCTCTTTTTTGAAGGAGTAATTTTCCAGAAGAGTCTGTAGAAAACCTTTGAACTGCACCAGTGGTTTCTCTGACTTGGAGTTTAGATGGGTATTTACAATTTTATATGGACTGTAGAATTAGGCTAACAAAACAGTATGCTGGCTATAGCTTTTTTTCTGATACTAAATGTTTTATGCATGACGTATAATGGAGTTTACTGATTAAATGCCTATCTCAAATATAATAGGGGTCACTTGCCTTGTTTGTTTCTATGATTACATAGGTCACCTTAGTTTAAAAATCCATGCATATCTTCAGAAAAGGAAGGAGGGGAAGATAAAGTCGAAGGACTGACACTTTATATAGTATGCTCAGAAATTAAATAAGTAGAAACCCTGGATAGAGAGATAGATCATTAAAGAGTATTAATGGAGATATATTTAGCAACCCGTTTAAGATCTTATATCTAATCAACTGTGAATTAATTATCTCAAAGGCACTTGGTTGACAATGACCATGTGCAAAATAGTTTCTGTGAGGAATTTAGTACAAACTATTTCCGTAAGTATTGTTGGGTCAAAACCAAGGAAAAGTATAAAGGAACAGTACTTCTGGGAGAAAATTCTGGTTTCTGCTCCCACACCAGATTATTTCACCCTTCAGTATATGCAGGGTCCCACATGGTAGAATTGTTTCATCCTCTTGAAGCTCAGAATCAGGGATCTTCTCCAGTTAGATTATTTCCTTTCTGACATGACTCAGTATTTTGCTCTCATTTTCATTTCTTAAGCTGAAACAAAGTTACTGTGCCACTTATGGGAACTGGCTGAGTAAAATAAGTGTATGTACACATTAAAGAGGTTCTAGTGGAAATCTAGTAAAAATACAGGTAAAAGTAGTTTTGGTAACCACAGCCATCTCTAAGAACAGCTTAAATGACTTCACTGATTTAAAATGTCTCATCTCCTGTGCACTGATGCTAGTGGAGGAAATGGAGCTCAAAATCTTGGATTCTGAGAATTTTTTTCTTCCTTTGGAAATTTTGTAGCACATATGACACATGCACTTTTATTCCCATTGTTATACAATAAAAAGGGAACAATTACTGATATCCTGTCTTGCTACCAGTAGTTTTTTGTCCAGAAGCATATACTATTAATTATGTATACTGTTGGTAGAGATTCATTTTTCTTGTGCAGAAGGCTTCAATGCTTTTCCTTCCCTGGCCATTAGATTTGCAGGACTTCTTTTAGGTAAAGCGTGCAGTGAATATCCAAGTAATTCATCTTTAGCCTATACTGGGATAAACCTCCTTACTTAGTGGTATTTAAGAGTTCTTTCTTGGCTTTTTTTTTTTACAGAAACCTTTTTCTTTCATTTAGCCTTACTTTTGCCTTTATTTCAGATAATAGGGTCATCTTCTGTTAAGCAAAGGATGGTGCAATCTTAACATGATTCTGAAGATGTTCGCATGCGATCAAGATGAGGTCGAGCATTTAATGGAAAGTTCCATATCAGAATGAAGCAGATCTCAAGTAAAACCTAAGTCTAAATGTACTAGTAGCGATCTGTCTTCAGTATTATTGGTTGCTTAGCTACCTGTAATTATACAAGAAATTCTTTGGGTTGGTAACCATACGTTTTCAAAACTGCAAGGTACCACTAATTAACAATTTTACTGTTAATTGTGTGTCGTGGTTTAACCCCAGCCGGCAACTCGGCACCACCCAGCCACTCGCCCACTACCCCGCAGTGGGATGGGGGAGAGAATCAGAAGAGTAAAAGTGAGAAAACTCGGGAGTTGAGATAAAGACGGTTTAATAGGTAAAGCAAAAGCTGTGCACTCAAGCAAAGCAAAAGAAGGAATTTATGCACCACTTCCCACCGGCAGGCAGGTGTTCAGCCATCTCCAGGAAAGCAGGGCTCCATCACACCTAACGGTTACTTGGGAAGACAAACGCCATCACTCCGAACGTCCCCCCCCTTCCTCCTTCATCCCCCAGCTTTATGTGCTGAGCATGACGTCATACGGTGTGGGACATCCCTTGGGTCAGTTGGGGTCAGCTGTCCCGGCTGTGTCCCCTCCCAGCTTCTTGTGCCCCCCAGCCTGCTCGCTGGTGGGGTGGGGGGAGAGGCAGAAAAGGCCTTGGCTCTGTGTAAGCACTGCTCAGCAGGAACGAAAACATCCCTGGGTTATCAAGGCTGTTTTCAGCACAGATCCAAAACACAGCCCCATAGGAGCTACTGTGAAGAAAATTAACTCAATCCCAGCCAAAACCAGCATATCATGTTTCTATTAATAACATATGACTAGACTGAGAAATTTAGGTAGTTTTAATCAATAGTGACTTCTCTCATACTGTTTTAAAAATACAGCTGTTTTGTATTTTAGAAAATGAATTCATTTTCGAAGCTTAAGATTTTCCATTCTTATTAGTTCTCAGTAAGTCTTGTTTCTAGGATAGCATGTGTAACTTGAGGTTTTATACTGAACTGTGCCTAGTTGATATCATTCCTATTGCACATGTAGAAGAACGCAAGAATTCACCAAAGAGGCAATGTGCAAAACGTTCTTTTCTTACATATAACACTCAGTTCTCCGACTTGTTCATACAGCTCCAAACGGCTTCTGTGGGAATTGCACGCTCGTATCTGAAGCTAAAACGAGGTTTTCTTTATTCAGTGTAATTAGCTCATGGAAATCCCCGGTGCCCGTTTCCTGACTTTTCAGCCCGTGAAATTGCAACCCGAAGGTTTTGCCGAGGCGCCTCTGACGCCGCCGCCCCGCCGGAGCCAGGCGGGCCCGGGCAGCCCCCCCCCNGCCCGGGCCCCCCCCCCCCCCCGGCCGCTAGGTGGCAGTGTTGGGCCGGGTGTCACCGCCGAGGCGGCGGCGGGAGGGGCGTTGGCTGAAGCGATGAGAACTGCTGAAAAAGTTTGTGCAGGTTAGTTGTCTTGCTTAAATATCGTTTTCTGTAATGAGTAGATTTTTCTTTGGGGGCCACTCCATTACTGACAGCTTTCCATCTTTTCTTGAGGGGCAGCTTTCTTTTAGTAGGTCTGCCAAATGACCCCATATATTTTGATTACTTAGGTCCAGAAGAGCTGCCTCATGGTTTGAGATCATGTTACTTAAGAATTTAAACCAATAATGTTGTTAGACAGTAATTTCTCTATATTAAAATAAATGTTAAAGCCTCTTAAAAAGAAAATAAGGAATACCATAGATCTAAGAACTACTGTGTGATAAGGTCTCGGGGAGACCTTATTGCCCTCTACAGCTACCTGAAAGGAGGTTGCAGCAAGGCGGGTGTCAGTCTCTTCTCCCAAGTAACAAGCGATAGGACGAGAGGAAATGGCCTCTCGTTGGCCAGGGGAGGTTTAGATTGGATATTAGGAAAAATTTCTTCGCTGAAAGGGTTGTGAAGCACTGGAACAGGCTGCCCAGGGAAGTCATTGAGTCCCCACCCCTGGAGGTACTTAAAGGACATGTAGATGTGGTGCTTAGAGACATCGTTTAGTGGTGGACTTGGCAGTGTTACGTTTACCTAAATGATTCTATGATAGTCTTATGTCTAATTTTTTTTTCTTGTGTTATCCTTAAAAAAGTCTAAATAGCACAGATTATATTTATTATACACTGATAACACATGCATTCATATACAGTGCCCTTTACTTCCCAGTTGCAGATCTCTGCAGTGTTAGGTCTTGCCAGTGTGGCAGTTCATTGTTACATGAAGTTCTTTTAGGGAACATTGTATGAAAGCCAAGGAATAGGTAAATCAAAGCACAAGAGTACAAATGGCTAGAATTATGCTGTTATTAAATCTCTTGTTTGTTTGCGAAGCATTAGTAACAGCCATACAAATTGTTGTGTCTAACAAAATACAAATTGTGATCTATGAAGTGGAATCAGATGTGTTGTTAGGACAACATCAAGACACGTAGAGTATGAAGAAAGATCTTTCAGTACTACGGTTGAAAATGCGAGAAAAGCAGCAAATCTCCAATAGGAACTTTTGGTTCAGGATGCCTGTTTGGAGTGGGGGGAGGGGGAAGAGGAGCACTGAGGAATCAGGATGTAAGGAAGCAGTTCAGTTTGTGCAAGGTGTTGGATTTTGAGATTCTCAGTTCACAATATAAAGAAACAATGGTGCTTTTTGATTGTAGAGACTAGTAGAAAGGCTAGAGACAGAGCAAGACTCCTTTATGATTTTTCTGATATTTCTGTGGTTGAAATTCAGCAATGTACAGCAGATTAGCAGGAAGCTATCTGGGACCAATTATTTAACTCACAACCCTCTACTGGAGGATCTAGATCATTAGTAAAATTTAAGCTGTGCCTCAGTTCAAACACTAATTTCACTGTCTGTAAATTACGTGATATAACCAATCTATAGATGTATTGATATCTTCAGAATTCTTTCTAGGTTTGAATCATTTAGCCATATGTAATTATTAACATATAATCAGGAATGTATTTGGAAGAATTTGTGTCTATAGCAGTGTGCCTTTATTACCTCTGAATCTCCCTTTTGAAACAGAAGAGCTCTTTGCTCTTCTTTGAACCCCAAAAGCTTTTCTACAATAGTTTTCCTTGAAAGCAGGCCCACTGCATTGTCAGGAATTTGTATTTCTGTAGGGTTATCTCTAATTTAATTTAAACCAACAAATCTGCAAACTGCTTCTTGTCCTCAAATCTCTTTCAGATGGTAAAAGATGCAATTCTTGTTGACTTGTCTACTACTCAACCTAGAACAGTCTCAGGTTTTACAAAAAATGAGTTGCAAAGTTACGTAGAAGTGTCTGAACAGTTTCCTGAGCTTCCTCCTGCCCTGTCCATGATTCAGCCTGGTGGGTGGTCTGTCAGCTGCTGAAGTTGATCATGAAGAATTAGACAAAGCAGTGTGAGAGTTCACATTGCATAGTGGCTGCAGAGCTCTTTAGTATGTAGTCATTACACAATATACAAGCTGCTTAGGGTATCTTTTCATTCCTTTCTAGCAGCATAGCCTAGCACGACTTCCAGCTCAGCAAGGTCACCTTAGATATTTGCTACAAATCGTGGAACTTGTCCTGTGAAAGCTGAACTCACACTTTAAAAGCTGTACTGAATTGAGATGTAAATCCTGGTCTAAACTCTTGTGAAGTCACCCACTGATTTAATTGGGTTTGGGCCAGTTCCTTGATCTCATCTGCAGCTATTAGGGTGCATGCTTTAAAAAAAAAAAAAAACAAAAAAACCCACCAAAAAACCGCAAACCCACAAACAAAAAAAAGCCCAAAAAACTCTTGAAAACTTGGCTTTGTATCACTTTACCACCCCTGGACATTTCCAGGGCTTGCCTCCTGTAAATTTTTGCATGCTAAAATACAGAGTTATTGCAGCGTGTTCTCCTAGATAGCTATATTTCCATTTTGCATCTCTTAAGAGGTTTTCCTTTTCTTTTCTTTGAATTTGTCAACTTTGATCAATATTGATGATGATAATAAAACAGAGAGAACTATTGCTGCAGGTGCATTTATATTTTCAATCACACTTGACTTCTGCCTCTGTGCACCTACTTGGGAAGCAGTAGGTCGTTGTCAAGAGACACTTATGGCTTACTACCAAGTTCTTCCCACGGCCACAGAGCAGCGGTTGAAGACTGCTTTGTTTCAGAGCACTGGTGTAATTGCCTGGTGACAGGCAGAGCTTAATATGTTTGAACTGCCTAAAGGGATGAGCTGACTCTAAAGAACTACAAAAATTACAAAACTCAGTAAGCAAACAGGGCCTGGCCCCAAGCCTACATTTCAAAGAGGTCGTGTGACCTATCAGCTAGTGCTAGGATGCAGCATGGGAATTCCTGTACTATACAAAGGGACAAAATTCGGAAGGCACTTTCGCATCCAGTGAGGATACCCAGAGGGCACACATATATTGCAGAAAGTATATGTAACGTCATGAAAATATGGAAAAAACCCAACTGGCTGCTTTCCTGGACACCTGGCAGCCAGGTGTTCAGAAAGGTGGGCACTCCTCTAATGAATAATGTATTCTGTGTGTGTTAAAAGTAGTACATATACATCATACATTTGGTCAGTGCCTATGTCTGTGTTGCATACATGCAGCATCTGTCCAGACCAACACAATGCATGTGAGGGTGATGCAAAGTCACTCGCCACTTGCAGGCTTTATTTGCTGGGTGCCACAGAGGCCGCTACTCAGTACTCCAATGCACCCAGACTTTGTGAAATGGTCACGTTCATTCATTGTAGAAATCCATCAGAGTAAGAAGAATAATATTTCGGGAAGGAATTGGGCCTGAAGAAAGTAAGCAAGAGGGGTTGTAATTAAAATTAAGGGAGGGGGATTTAAAAATAAATATCAGAATGCTCTGGAAATGCATTTCCCAGAGCAACCAGCTTTGTAGGCCAACTTACACAAGCTCCTGCCCGCAGCTACTGTTTCTGTGATGCATGCCCGGTCTTCTCTAGGTAGATTTCTTACAGCTATGGATTGCCAAAGGTATAACAGCAGGAATATTCCCAGCACTGGCATAATTTAGAGCATTTACTTTCAAAGAAAATATTTTATTCAGGTGTCAGAAATATCTTGATCCGAGGGGAAGGAAAAAAAAAAAGAAAAAGAAAAAGGGGGGGGGAAGTTGAGGCTAATAAGCTGTGAATATTTCATTAGTGATGAAGCATTTTTCTTGAGAGGACTTTTTAAAGAAAAAAGTGAGGAAAAATCAGAATCTAAACACGAACAAAGATAATGCAATTAACAGGCTTGGCGAAAAAAGAAGGCTGAATTAAAGATCTTAAGCATGTAGAAAATCCCTTTTCCAGACCAGCCCCACCACAAAAAAAAGAGAAAATTTTCTCTAAAAGCCAGGTATGAGACCCAAGAATGGAGAAGTGACTGTTAGGACTTGGTTGGAATGATAGCTCAATTTTTTTATTTTTATAATTGCTATCCTCACAAAAGATTAAAGCAAAAATTTAAAAAAAAAAAAAAAAGCTGATTTAAGCTAAACACAACTAAAACCAACTAATTTTCCCCCTCCTCTCTACCACTAAATCCTACTGGAGGATCATTTGGGCAAGGCACTTTATCCCATTTCATATTCTCAAAACCAAAGAATTTTGTGGATTCTCCAATTTTTGGATCATGGTCCAGATGTTAGAGGAAAATTCTGATTAATGTATAGACGTTACTACACTTCTGATTAAGGTGAGGTGAGTCTGTATCAAGGCTTCTTGGAGATATTGATGAACTAATTGAATTATCTAGCACTGATTCTGACTTTTCACAGTTTTAATCAAATTTCTCTGGTAAGTTCTTTCTCCTTGAATCAGTATGCCAAGTATTAGCCTGCATTGTGTCCATCATTCATAAATATTCCCACAGCATAAAACAAACCTATTTTGTTTAAATGCAAATAAGTCACTGGATTTTATTATGTAACAAATTTTGCCTTAGGTTATGTGTAGTCTTTGAAAGTGACTGTAATGTATTCCAAGCTTTTAATATTCCTGTCTAGCGTTTCTTTTTATTATTATACTCTTTTTTTGTTTGTCTGAAGTAGAAGAGATTATCTGTACTCTAACGTAAGCCTTCAGAATATCCCACTACACAAAGGTTATGGGACTCAGCCCTATTTTTTCCACAGCATAAATAACTTTTGAACAAAAGGCTTCACTATGTTGTTAGTCAGATTCTCTTACTTTCCCTGCACCGCTGTTAAGCTGAAATGGATAACATTACCTTCAGTAGCCAGAGAGAAGGCGGCAGGTTGAGATGTAGCCAAAAATATCAGAATTAAGAAAATAAGATGTCTGCAGTTAGCCAAGGAAGTTGTTGTAGCAGTGGGAACAGCAGCTCTCACAGAGAAACTAGTCCCAAGCCTTTGGCAAAAATAGGATTCTGAAAGCAGTTACAGAGCAGTTTCCAACAGCAATGTGACTCAGGATTCCTGTAAGGACGGAAGGTCTGTTTAAATGTGGCAGCCTGGTAAAAGGACTTTTCTGCTTTTGATCTCCCAATAAATTTAGTAATAAACTCCTTGAGCGTTTGTTTATGTCTATCTGTAAAAGTAACTTAATTTGGATGGAGTCTACAGCACAGCATTCTTTTTTTCTTGTTGTATTGTAATTTTCTGACCCTAATTTCCTGCTTCCTCATTTGGTTTGAATTGGACCAGTTCATGAGAAAAGTCTTCCCCATAAGGCATAAATTCTGTGTGTGGGAGAATTCTTTGTAGGTATTTGTTTTGTGAATTGGAATAATAAACTTATTATAAGACTACTATGGGTTTGAATGCTGCTTTGGCCAATGGCAGCAAGTCTGAAACTTTTATTTCATTATTATTCTTTTTTCAGTTAATCTCACTGTGCAATTTGAGATAATCTATTTGCTCTGGTTTTTTCCTTTGGCAAAAGTGCAAAAACCTTCTTGTCCACCAAATGCATGCGCATACTATGGACTTGTGTTACTGACATGTCTGTACTTTAATTGAAGCTCTGAATGAATGTTTTTGAATAACACACCATAAATATTTTCACAGAGCATTTCATAAATGTATTTAGAAATTATAACAGATTATTCTCGGTCTTGAATCAGTGATATGAAGTCCATTATGTGTTCTTCATGTGAAAGACTCAGCGGTACTGAATTCAATACGGCTGTTCTTTGGTTGCATCTATGCAGGCTATCGCTGATATTGTTGGCTGTAGATGCTAATATTCTGTAATGTTTTATTCTGAGGGTTTGTATTTACTTTTGATTTTTTCTTACTTTATCAGGTCAAAGACTTTGACATTTCTAGCACAAGAGCATGTTCTTTCCAAAGCCAAAATTTTAATTTTGTTTACATTTATGATAAACTTTATGAAATCCTTTTCAACATTTTTTAGAAGTTTTTCAATTTGCAGCTTTGTTAAAGTTATGACTAAATAATATAATTCAGTCGCCTTAAATTGTCTTTGAATGCTGATTTGAATCTCTTGTACACAAACAGATAGTAATTGTGTTGGGCAATATTTGCCCACATTTTTTGACACTCCCAGTTACATGAGCTGTGTTTACTGAGTGAACAGATATTGCATATATTTAAAAAAAAAAAAAATCTAACTGCAGCTGCTCTTGTGACACAGCAGGTTTTTAAGGCTCCCTTTAAAGGTGCTGCTGGTAGAACTTCTAGGCACTGCTTCATTTATGATGTTAATGTTGTGGTAACATTGGTTTCAGGGGAGGGACTTTTCAAAGCTTCTAGCTGCTTAACAGCACAAGGAATTTGCGCTTCCAGGTCCCTTAGCTACTTTTGAAAAATCACATTGCGTGTATGAATGTAACTGTAAGGACAGATACTTGCTTGGACCATCATTTGGATTAAATGGACCCCTTTAGCGCAGAAGAGGACAAAAAATACAGAAAACTTCTGGAATTAAATTAAAAACATTGACTAAGATCTGCAAATATACGTGGGTATGTCCAGAGAAAAATCTTTGTGGATCTGGGTGAAGATTGCATATCAAAATAACTAAAAATAGTTACTAAACTATTAATTTTCTAGAAGAGAATAATTTAGTTTTCAGGTTCTGATCTGAAGCCCATTGAAATAAAAGGAACTTTGACTCTGCAGAGTATAATGCTTGGGGTAGTTGTTGAGAGCCTTCCTTTCATTGAATATAGTACAAGGAGTCTCAATGAAGTCTGTAAGATTAGCCCTTTAGTGCCTCTAGGGATACAGTACTGAAAAACATCCTGATAAAGTAAACTAACTAAAATAGTAATTGTATCTTGAGTGATTAACAAAATATATGTTTGGATATAATGTCCTGGAGGGAATTTTCTAAAACATTGAGTGTCTGTTCCTGCAAAATCAGTCATAGCCCGTCAAAACATTTCAATACCTAGTACTGGAAAATATATTTCATTTTCCATTCGTCCACACAAAGCTAGCTTTTGTCATGTGCTCATGCTTGTTAGTGATTCTCAGTAGACTAATCTGAAATCAGATTGTGGGTATGAAAGGGGAAGACCTTTCATTTTACATATTCTACAACATCAAGCATTGGAAAAATAACAAAACACTCTTCAGCAGACTTGTTAGATTGTTACATAAAATGGTACTTTTTCATCATTACACTGTATCCCATTTAATCTTCTGTTAGTGTCTTGCTTATTGCTTTTTTAATGAATGCATTTCTCAGTTCTGAGTTACAGCTAGTCTTACGGTTTTAGGAGGGGCAGAGTATTGTTACAAACACAGANCATAAAATGCTGTTGTAGCTCTTTGCTGCATTCAAGCCTTCCATGCGTGCTTAGTGGGTGCTTAGTAGGTGCTATGATGTTCTCCTGGGAAATTTCTGTGGGCAGAACGGAGAGATTGCANGGAGGGGCAGAGTATTGTTACAAACACAGATGGTTTGGGTTCATTTCCAAAGTAAAAATTATTAACTAGGTGTTGGCAGCTGCATCTACCATTTTATATGTATTTAAATCTATTTTATGGTAAGAGTTGTTTGTTCTAGATATAAGGGTGGGAAATTCATCTATACCCTGTAACCTATCCAACCTTTCAGAGTTCACAGTGGCAATCAAGTCCTGGAAAGGACATTTTGATGAGAACAAAGCTGTTGAGGAATTCTCCTGAGTCCTGTTAGACTGATGGCTTGGAATTGATAGAATGCCAATACCTGTGACAAGTCTGTAGAACTCAAAAGAAGTCTTACTGATTGGTTATCG
>VYZW01010881.1:10005-43614 GCA_013401315.1 Balaeniceps rex | reverse complement strand
TGTAATTATTAATAGTTTCCAAGAAATGGCTCCCGAAGTGCGGGAATGATGGCAGTGCTGAGTACAGTCTCATGACTGATAATTTTATCATACCACAAGCCAATGTTACACAGTACAGTGAAGCGATAACTTTAATCCAGCTCCCAGAGGTGATAAACAGCACCACAGCGATGGTGTGTAAGGTGTTACATAGCACAACTCTGAGAAGCACAGAAACTCTTGAGAGCAAATGAATCAAAATTGCGACCAGTGACTATTAAACTAATATAATGAATGCTTATCACAAATTTGTTTTAACATGCTCTGATCAGATCTGTCTTTATCTCAAACCCTTTGTGCACCACGTTGGGCGTCAAAAAGGACAATAATAATAGTAATAATAATAATAAACAAAGTAAGTGATGCACAATGCAGTTGCTCACCACCCGCTGACCGATACCCAGCCAGTTCCCAAGCAGCGATCGCTGCCCCCCAGCCAACTCCCCCCAGTGTATATACTGAGCATGACGTCATATGGTATGGAATACCCCTTTGGTCAGTTTGGGTCAGCTGTCTTGGCTGTGCCCCCTCCCAGTTTCTTGTGCACCTGGCAGAGAATGGGAAGGTGAAAAAGTGCTTGACTAGTGTAAGCACTACTTAGCAACAACTCAAACATCAGTGTGGTATCAACGTTATTCTCAAACTAAATCCAAAACACAGCACTATGCCAGCTACTATGAAGAAAATTTACTCTGTCCCAGCTGAAACCAGGACAAACAAAGGTGTTAAGGCTTTGGGAAACAAAGAATTCAGGTACACAAATCACCATTTAAAATTAAATATCTGTCTATGTGTGTGTGTGCATGTATTACACACACGTGCACACATATAGGTGTGTATATATATAAAGCCTTCAAATGCAATCACTCAAATGTGGAACTTTATTACTACCTGTCAAGAAGTAGGAGAAAGGGAATGTGCTACACTGGTAGTTTATGAAAGAGTTAAGACAAGTTATTTGTACTGGTGCAGAAAGGACTTGGAGAAATGAACATTGAATTATAACCCTAGAACGGAAATCAGTACAGAGTATCATTAAATAAGGTATATGCTTCTCAAATTTTGCTCACATGTCACTTTTCATAATCTGCTAGGCAGCGTGGGTGCTTGCTGGGCCCAGTCTTGCTATTTTTCCACTGCTGTAAATGATGCTCAGTGCATTACAAAGTCTTTGGTACTTTTCTGCATAGACTGTGAGTCATGCTTTTTTGGATCCAGCATGTATATATACTTACTGTTTCTTTTACATGAATGTATTAAATTCCCTGAAGTCTCAGGAGCCTCCTATCAAATGCAAATCTTGGCTAAGTCCATTGGAACTAAGTACAATTGCTTGGCATTACCGAGAATATCCTAAGTGCAAGCGATGTCAAGGAAAGCCCTCTGGGACTTTCCCTGTCAGAATATCTTGAAAAGAATGAGTGGGTTTTACTGCTTATCTAAAAACCTTTACAGGAGAGGAAGAAGGTCTGTTAGAGAAGCTGCATCAATCTGTGAATGTAAACCAACCAAACCTTCTGTGTCAAGCTCAACAAAGTCCGTACTAGTAGTAATTTAGGAAAGTCTGTGTAAATGTGTGTTCATGTGAGACCTGGGTAGATGCATCGGCCTGTGTGCCATGTTCAGCCATGACTGGCAGGACCGGAGGGTAGCTTATGCCCCAGGAATTGTTAGTGCTGTTTCACTGTGACCACTTCAGTAGTGCTCCCTGGCAGAGAATATTTCGGGGACAAAAGGCTGCGAACTGCCATGAATGTCAGACACTTCATAATTCTAGCAGGTCCTAAAGCCTAAACCACAGTTTGGTGTTTTGGCCTCACTAGTGTTGTTTCCAGCTGTCAGTAGCAGACATGAAATCTCCCCCAAGGTGTCTTCATGTCCGAAAGAACAAGGGCCCACCTTCAGAGAAGAGTCCAACACGCAACACTTGCTGGGTTTTTGCCGATGCCAGAGTGGACTCCAGCAGGTTTACACAAATGCACTGTAGTACTGGGAGCACCCATGCATCAGTGTGCGTGTGCGCTTGGGGCTCAGCTGTGCTCCTTGTTCGTCTTCCCCTGTGAGGGAGATGACACTGCAAGCTGCCAGTGCTGCTCTGTTCCCCAGCCAGACAGAAGAGCTGATAATGGTCCCACTTCAGGGATAATTTCACTTGCAACCCTCCCTGCTGCTCCAAGGCAATCAGCAGAGGAGGAAGGCAAAAGGGTGGAGTGAAATGAAGATGCTTTGAAATAAAATCAGTCCCCTGCCTCTGTGCTTGTTTCATACCTTGGATCTGCCAACTCTGGCAATCCCCTTCCTTTACATCAGTGCTAGACAGAAGAGAATATGGCCAGTGAACTCTGGGAATAAAGCTTTTCTGATTCCCTTCTTCATGGGCTTTCATTGTCACATCGGTGTTAAGAAGCCAGTTGAAAAGACCGTGGCATCTTAACCGCTGTGATAGAAATACTGCAGACATACGAATCCTAAGTGCTGCTTCTCCTTTTTTTCTTTTTCTTTAGCCTGAAATGCATTCTACCCATTGCTTCATGTTCTGATCAAATGCATGCAGAAGAGCTCATGTTAGAGGCCTTTGAATTACACGGTCTTACTGTTAAGATGAATACAGCCAGTGGCTGCCAGCGCAGAGCTCGGCATGTACCGCTGAAATGTAGTAAACAATTGTTGTACCAGGGACCACACATACTTCAACTCTCCAAGGACAAATACCTCTGTGCCTGGCATTTTGACGTGTACTCTGAAATAATACTAGTATTTACTGTTTGCAGAGCCTTCCCATACTGGTATCTTGTAGCTGAAGCTTTTAAAATTAATTGTAATTTGAAAGGAGCCTTCTCTTCCATTTACCTGAAATCAACACTATCAGCCTGGGGTTTTTAAGCTGGGCACCTTGCAGGGGTAATCTCAAAAGTGCTTAACTGTCTAAGGAACAACATTTTCCCTTTAAGTATACGTTACTGAATTTGTTTCTGCAATGCTGAAAATCTGTTTTCTCTCCTTCCAAAAATGAGGCATGAATTCAAGCATTAGCCAAGCATGCTAAGGCCACGCTTTGCAAGAGCATATTCCCGTGTTACCACATCCACTTGTTGCATTTAGTCCATTAACTGATGTCCTGGTTTCAGCTGGGTTAGAGTTACTTTTCTTCCTAGTAGCTGGCATAGTGCTGTGTTTTGGATTTAGTATGAGAAGAATGCTGATAACACACTGATGTTTTAGTTGTTGCTAAGTAGAGCTTAGGTTAGTCAAGGACTTTCTTTTTCAGCTTCCCATGCTCTGCCAGGTGCACAAGAAGTTGGGAGGGAGCACAGCCCAAGATAGTTGATCCAAACTGACCAAAGGGGTATTCCATACCATATGACGTCATGCTCAGTATATAAACCGAGGGGAGTTAGCCGGGGGGCAGCGATCGCTGCTCGGGGACTGGCTGGGTGTCAGTCAGCGGGTGGTGAGCGGTTGCATCACTTGTTTTCTTTTCCCTGGGTTTTGTTTGTCTCTCTCGTTCTCCTTTTCATTACAATTATTATTATAATTATCATTATCATTATTATTACTATTATTATCATTATTATTATTGTTATTATTTTATTTCAATTATTAAACTGTTCTTATCTCAACCCATGGGTTTTCTTACTCTTGCCCTTCCGATTCTCTCCCCCATCCCACCGTGGCGGGGGGGAGGGTGAGCGAGCGGCTGTGTGGTGCTTAGTTGCTGACTGGGGCTAGACCACGACAACTGAAGAGCTGGAGCTCTGCCCTTTGGAGCTAGAAACCCGAAGTGCAGTTCCCAGCGATGGTGCAAGAAATAAAGCAGGAAATAAGAATTAGGCTTCTTGCCTAAAATGACTCTAGATTGGTAGACAACTCCTCTCTGACCAGCTTTAGGGAAAGTGCAGTGAAAACTCAGCTTCTTTAATCAGTGTCCTCGATGTCCTCCTTGGTTTGGTAGTTAGCAGGAACTGGACTAGCCCCCCATTGTGCCAGGTGAGCAGGATTTGACAAGGACTGTAGTATTAAATCAGAATTTTCAGTGGAGCTTTACTTGGAGATTTTGTTTCACAGAAAAGCCTGAAGGGTTTGAATTATTGCGTTCAGGTTGCTTACATAGCTAATAGCATAGGTTCAAATAAATCAATAATGCATTTTAAAATACTGAAACTATATGGATGTATGTTCATGATGGAGCTGGTAACCGGGTAATAAAGGTTAAAAAATACTTTCCATTTCCAAGTTAAAAAAAAAAAATGCTGCTTTTCAAGAAATTATTCAAGAAAAATGCAGGACTGCATGTTGGCACGTGCCCAGAGTTGTGAAAACTGAACTCTGTGAAAATTAAGCCCATTTTGAAGTATTGTCCTGAGCTGGAATTTGTGCTCAGACTCTGAAGTGTAGTGAGATCTGTGGAAAAATTTCCTTTGGCTTGATCTGGCTTTTCGACTGAGCCCCTGTTAGCTGTGAAAAAAGCTGGAGTTTTTGGCAAGATATTTTTTCAAGCAGAACAACTTCAGTTACTTGCTGTTCATAATATAGTACTCCTCTGCCATTGCTTTGTATCTAATTGCACCTAGTAATGTAAATCCACCGAGTTTCTGAGCTGTGCAGAAGTACTTCTACATTGTTACATGACGCATAGGAAGAAAAGGCTTGGTCTTTAGCTGTGTACCTGTGATTCAATAAATCCCATGATGTATTCAAGGGAAACACTGCTTTAAAATGTTTTCCCTCTTTTTTCCCTATTGATACATGGATTTTTCAAGGGTAAAAGAAGCCTTGAAACATCATTAGCTCTGATTTCCTCTATGCAGAGGCCCTCAAGTATCATCTTCTTGCCTGGTGTTGAGCTCAGTAACTTTCCTAAGTGCAGCATATCTTCCAACACAGCTTTGAGTTTCAGAAGCAGCCCCAGCGTGGCTGGAGCTCCTGCAGCCACTGGGGGAGAGTGTGCGCTCTTCTGTCACTGGTCTGAAGCTTTGCAGAAGTGCCGCCATCCCTCAGGAAGCTGGTTATTTCCCTAGTGTTAAGAAAAGTAATACCAGGTGCCTTTATTTCTAATTTGAACACAGTTTTAAATTGCAGATGTTGGTGCCTCTTGCACCTTCTCCAGCTAGCTCAAAGAGCTCTCTCGTAGCCAGCATTTTCTCCCTGCAGAAATGGCATGTACCATGTAATCAGCTCACCTCTTGATCTTTTTTTCATAAGCTAAACAGAGAGAGGGTCTCACATCTCTCACGGTGAGGAATTTCTTTCCGGCTCTAAAATAATTTCAGTTGCTCTTCAATGTGAAATATCTGTATTTGTCAATGTGCTTTTAGAAGGCAGAAACCAAAGCGTGCATAGTGTTTTATTACTGATTTAACCAATATCCTGTAGAAGTAAAAATTGTATCCTTTGTGTTTCCGTTTCACATGAGGAACCCGATGTTCGGGCAGCTCTGACATCTGTGTGTTTTAGAGACTCCCTGCTTTCCAGAAAATGTTGCCTGCATGCTTTATTCCAAAACATGCAATCTTGGTTTGGCTTTATAGAAGACATTTAGTGTGAGTGACTGCAGCTTACCTGCCAGCCTGGCTCACGCTCTAATACTGCCTGCTCTTAACTGTAATTTGCTGGGGTTTCAGTCTTCTGTCATCTCTATGTTTTACTGCCTGGGATTTTTCAATAATTTATAAATCCTTGGTTGTAATATTAAAAAGCATCAGTCCTGCGACAATCCCTGGGGAACCACACCCCAATTGTATTATAATTGCTCATTTGCGGCTACTTTTGGAGAGCCCCCAATTAGCTGTCTCTTAATGCATTTTTCATGTGTTTTATTAATATTGAAACTTAGAGACAAATCTAATTAAATGTTTACTATTTAGCCAGTGCTTTGCAGTTTAATTAAAGGAACAGAAAATGAACTAGCCAGCTGCAGGGTTGCTTATGAAGTCAGCAATCTGTTCTCCTGGTGCAGACAGTCCAGGCTGTGATTGACCTTACCTGGGTGCCGGTGTGTTTGGAAGCATTTTAGCTCAGTTTGACATACTTACCTCTGTATAGTATGTATTTGGTTGATGTGCTGGTTCCATATTATTTTTTTTCCTTTCTACATTTTCTCTGTTACAGTCTCTTTGTGAGTTGCTTTATTTAGGTTAACCTGCTACCCCATTGACCGTGATAACTGAGAGTTTCCTGGGCCATGTTCTACTGCAAGTTTTCCACATGCTAGCAGAAGGAGTAATACAGTTTCTAAAAAGATACTTCTTTAAAATATTGCAGAAATTGGAACAATTTGGTAGAAGTGTAGTTTACTAGAAATGTCTCTTTGTATCAGACTAGTTTAAGGCCAAAAGCTCCTTACATTTTTTTAAATTGGTATAGGAGAAAATCAGCCATGTTGGATGCATGTACATCCCTTTCAGCATACATAGTATGTTCTTGTAGTGTGTTCCACAAAAAGCCTAAGTTGATATTTGCATGGGATTTTGTATAAGTGATAAGCTTTGTTCTCCTCTGGATGTTAACAATCTGTGTTTGGAGTTGCTGGCAAGTCTTGTAGGTGAGTTTCTGTACGGCCATTTGTTGCAGCTACAGCATGAGGTCTGATGGGTAGCCAGCCCATTGATTTAATGTTCAGTAGTGGCCTTGTAATTCTTCACAGAGCACAGTAACTAATTTTTTTGTACCAGTAGTTGCAATATTAGAAAAGGATCCTTTTTACACATAGTGACTTATCTGGAAATTTATACTTGGGTCAAACCATTGGGTATTTAATTCTGAAGTAATTATATGATAGTTATGAAGAATAGGGGTTCCTCAGATCCTTGCAATCTCTCCCAAAAGTCCCAACCTTCCACCAGTTCTCAGTTACCCTGCGGCTAAGTTGTATAAAATACTACTACACATGTGCACACCAGTGTTTCCAACTGGAACATCCAAAACAGACTCTTGCGCAGGATCGGTCCTGCTACCGTCGGGAAGCCACACTGGTGAAGTGGGGAGTGGGAGGGAGGACAGAGTCCTTTCCCACAGTAAAAATGCCATCGGTTAGTAAAAAATCAGGAGAGCTAAACACAGTGTAGATATAAGAACATGGAAGGCTTTCCTTTAGACCAGTGGATGCTCCTGTAACAGGAGACAATTATGTGTAAATAATGAATATTTGTAAATCAAACCACTAGCCCTCAGTACCAAGACATAGGTGAGCTAACTGCATTTTGTCCATTTACTCCTGCAGGATATTTTGTGCTTTTTCAAAGCACAAGAATTTTGCTCTACAGAAGGCCAGAGTAACAGCAGTATATTTATGTATGCTGGTGAAAAGAAAAGAGGGAAGTGACTAATTCACGCTGAAAGCCAACTTTCAGAATAGCTAGTGTATCATTTCTGGTGTGCATCTGAATTGGAAACTACCTGTGGAGAAAATGGCATTCCAGAAAGTATGTGCTGAAGACATTTGTTATTGCAGAGTTTGTTAAATTGTAACCTTTCATTGAGGTTATTACTTGAAGTTCAATTAACATTTTAAATGTATGTTTGGAGACCAGCGAACGGGGCCTCCGCAGACAGGTGGTCCTAGTGCAGAATACGTTTCCTGCCTCCAGTGTCACCGTGGCAAAGCCAGGAGGAGAAGCTGTTCTTTTCAATAAAAAGCCACAAATAACTAAACCATTTTGTGAAGGCTCCTTCTGTGTGGAACACACTTCAAGGGCTTGCAGCATTGCATTTTAGCAGCAGTTACAGTTTCATGGATATCTCAGTTGGAAAGAAAATTTATATCAGAACTGAATAGCAAGTCCCATAACCACTTTTTTTACGAGTATACATGGAGGTTGCTTTTCCTAACATTAAGGAATCTCTAGTCAGGACAGAATTTATTTACTTACCTGGAATTGAAAGACAAATACAGTACAGAAGAAATTTATTTTAAAGAATAGTTTTTGCCAAGCATATGTAACTGAAGATAGAGGAATACATGAAATCCAGTGATATAAATGAACTTGTTTTGCATTAGTGTGGCAAGCTGAACTGCTTGAATGTTTTTCCTCAACCCAGAACAGTGTGTTTTGAATAAAGGGAATCAGTTTCGTTTCCTAATAAATACCTTCAGCCAGCATTTTCAGAAGGGATTTGTCAATTGGTGAATGCCCTTGAAACAGATTTGAAAGGCAGGCAGACGTGGCATTTAATGGAATTACAATGCCTCTAATAGTTGAGTTGACTGAATAAAAAGTAAGTAACAAACACAAGTATACCTAGCTAATATGAATAAATAACACCGTGAGGGACAGAACTCCTTAGGCTGCCAGAGCCTAATCCAGGGATCTAGCAAGGAAACTGCTACAAAGCCATGGATCTTTGAGAGTCGTGGACACAGAAAGGAGGGCACTGAGAAAGCCAGTAATTAACAGTTTCTGAAGAACCTCTGACATGGGCATCTCTTTGCGGTGAAAAATAACGTTTTTCAAAAAGATAACCAAAAAATACCCAACCCCAAAACCAACCCCCTCCCTGCCAAAGTGCTGACCTTGTGTTACTGAGTATCTCCCTCCCTTCTTACTGGGTGAAAGTCACCCACTAAGTGGCACAGTTTACCTTGCTGAAGTATAAAAATATTACAAAGTGGCACTAGTTCTGTAGCTACAGAATTTAAGTAGTGCTCCACATAGTAGTGTGTGGTAACTGTTGGTAAATGCTTATCTTTTAATGGCAACCTGTGTGTGTATAATGTATTACTGTATACCACCTGTTTATAAGCAGATTGGTGTTTAAGCAGTATATTGCACAAGGGAGAGACTTTCAGTTTAAATGAAAGCATCCCTTTCCATTACAAACAGCTTGCTTTATCACAAACACCAGTGTTTCCTGAAAGTAGGGAATAAACCCCAAATACTCTGAATATTTAAAATAGTCTAATTGAATGGTAATTGGCAGATTTGTAGTGAGTAGGTGGGTGGGTGGAATTGGTCTTTCACAGCAAGCTCCAGCTGTTCTAGCTAGCTGCCTTTGAAGAGCTGCTTAGGGAAAGAGGAAGAAAAGAAAGACTATAAAATCAGCTGCTTAATTGCATCTACTGTTTCTTGAAGCTGCTGTGTGCCTCCCACCCTTTTGAAGCTGTCTGTTGTTAGATCTGCAAGATGCACATCCCAGCCACCAGCTCAGAGTGGGCTTGGTTGGTGCTGCTGCGCAGGGCATGAGGGTAGGTGTATTGCTTGGTGGCAGTGGGTGGGTGCAATGTTGGGACTAGCCAGCCGGCATCATGATGGGCTTCTCGCGACAGAGAGAAGCATTTGCTTGTACATTTGCTTGTATAAAACACAATACCACCCCAAGCCTTTATTGCTATCTTAACCTGCATTTTTTAAGGATTTTGTTACACATGCCTGTTTCGGCATAAATTCTTAGAACTGTTACTAAAGTTCCTGTCCTGCTTTTGTGGACAACCTGGCTAAAGAGCTCTGGTCAATGGTCTGCTTAAACCCAGGGCTGTTTCAGGGGCTTCTCTCCGATTCCTTCACACCTCCTGCAGGGAAGAGGACAACGCTGTGGCTTCAAATGAAGCTGAGTGACTGGAAGGGAAGTTTCTGTCTGCTAAGCAATGGACAAGGTGTAGGAAGTAGCAAAGTAAAAAAGAAGAGTGTGTTTTATGCTCCTGCAATCCCTCATGCTCTCTGTGCCTGTGTGTAGGATCTCCATGTTCATATGTCCTTGAGCTAGTATTCAAAGGAGCTTTTACATCTCAGAATCTTATTTCTGGTCCTCTTGTAGGAACTTGTAATTTACTTTCAAAACCTCATAAAAGCCATCATCAGTGAAGTGTTCTGGCATAGGGGAAATGTTGGGAATATTTACAGAGTAAGATACTTAATCCAAGGTTTTCATGTGGTTTTCTACAAATTGCTACATATGAAAACAACTTCATACCGAATTCATCGTATTACGCCTACGTGATAGTCACAGAACGTCCACAGCATCACCTCTGTGCAGATCTCTGATAGTTGAAGATTATCCAGGAAACCGCAGTCTGAAATTTGTTTCTATGATTATTTTCGTGGAATATTTGTGGATAGCAAACACTGAATCTAAATGTCAGAGTATATGCCCAAGCATTGTTTTCCAACAGAGAAAGGGCTTCTGTTGTCCAAGTATTGTTTTCTAATAATCAGTTTTGTTTTGAATACCAGAGATACATTTTGAATAAGCAGTTACATTTGAATAAGCATATTAGGATACTTACCCAAAGTTTGTCTAAAACTGTACTCCAGATTTCATGGGAATGGGGAGTTCCTTTCTAGTATTTCCATCTAATTGAGTCAAAAGTTGGTTAAAACATTAGCACACCTAACTACGCCCAGCCAGGCTCTAGGAATATTACATGGCATCAAGAAAAAGTAAAATGAATTTTAAAAGCCAATTCAATTTCAACTTCTCATTTCCTTTCTTTGAGGTTATTACTTTGTTTAAAAAATGAAAACTGTATGCCCCTCTGTTCGAACTTTATTACTGCTTTGGCAGCATTACAGGAACATTATTACAGGACATTATTTTGACTTATGTGGTATTGACTGACTTGATCTGTTTGAGGGGTGGAGGAGTTGGTATTAAACAAGCACAAGAACACTCCCAGCTTTGGCACTTACTTTTCTTTGAGTGTGTGTCTTTGAGTTTGTTGAGAACCTCCTTTGAAAATCTCCTCTAACAATGCAGAGATTTCTCGCCCAGTGTTACGCATTGTTGCCAAAAAAGAAACCTGTATCTGCATCCTTCAGTTCTCAGCCACGATTATGCATCAGGTAGTAAGTCTGCTGCTGCACCTGAGGACAGATGCCTGGCTTAAAATTTATTACCGGCACTGATATGTGTGCACATCTGATTGCTGTGTTCAGTAGGAGTCGCTGCTGCTTGGCTTGTTCGTGTTTTTTAATTTCATGTGTTGTTACACCACAAACAGAAGCACCTGTTGCTGTGAGCCAGAATAAAAAGCACTTGGGCTGAGAGCTAATGGGCACCATCCTAGGGCAAGGAAGGGTGTGAGGCATCGCAGTGTGAGGCATCGCAGTGTGAGGCATCGCAGTGTGAGGCATCGCAGTGTGAGGCATCGCAGTGTGAGGCATCGCAGTGTGAGGCATCGCAATGGCTGCTTCTTAGATATGAATTCGTGCACCTCAGGACACCCCTATGCAGAGGAGGGAGCCTGTTAAAATAGTATCTGCCAGGGGCAAACCAGGGTAAATGCTGAAAGTAACATAAAGACGTAGAAGGTGTTGGCTTTTTATGGTCTCTGCTGGGAATCTGCAGTGCTTACCTGCCTGCTGCCTTTCCCTCACAGACCTGTCTTCTGCTAACACACAATTTTCCTCAATAAAAAGAACTTTTCTCCCCTTGTACAAAATACATTAGCAGCTTAGGAGTTCCCCAGGATGTAGGAGAGCAGGCTTTAGTTTCCTACCTTGCCTGAAGGCATTCAATCCCATACCTCCTATCTCCCACCTCCCAGTGGAAACTGCCCCACGTTGGTCTGATTTAGGGCCTTTTCTACTCCTCCTGTTGAAATTCCGAGTATTCAGTAATTATCAGGTAAGATACAGAAGTAGTCCTGGGGGCATGGACTGATGCTTAGATGTACCTCTTCCCCAGTGATCATAACCACTGAGCTGTGAGGCAAGAAGCCAAAAATGGTTGCATGCTGCATCCAGCTCTCTCCCTTAGGGGCCAGTGAGCATCTTGCATCGTCGGGAGGGACAGGTGCCTGCTCTGTGCTCTCCCCTTCCAGAGAACAGCCTGTAGACTGTTTTCTGGGTTGCTGTCCTGGGAGGTGAGAGTCTTCATCACAGTAAGCAAAGGAGAAAGCAGAATGCATAACCCCACATCCTAGGTGAGTGTTAATATCTACAGATGGTGGAACATCACCCTCTCCTCCTGCACAGAGGAAGGGAAAATAAGAGCTACCCCTGTATTTTGAAGGGGTCTGGGGTTGTTGGTCTGTGCACTTTGAGGATGATCCATATGAGGGAGGGTGTTTCATTTCTACCCCAGTGTAGACCCCCACTAGACAGAGACCAAGCTGCTCTGCTGTTCAGGAACAGAGGTCGTGCTGCAAGTGTGTGAGGATGGACAGTTATCTGTGGCTTTCTGGAGGGGAATATCTTTTTTAACAATAATGACTACAAGGAAAGATTCCTGAGGGCTTGGTTTTTTTGATGAGCCTGCCAAGCAGTAGGTATGACTTGACCTATCCTTTTAGCCTTCTGGCTGTGTCTCCCCATTTGCTCAGGATCCCTCTGTGTGTGTGTGTGCATTCAGAAAGGCATTTGATGCTGATTGGAACTAATTCACCACCACAGTGGGGGGAATTCACTTACATTGCTCTGTGCAAACAGCTATAAGCAGTGATAATTAATAGCTCCTAATTGCTTAATCAGTGTAAAGTTTTAGACTATGTCATATGTGAAGGTTTTTATTTTGTGTGGATGACTAAACCCCCAATTAATGCATCAAGTCATACTGCCTTACCAGTGCTGTCTGTTCCAGGCAGAGAAAAATAACCAGTGTCTTCATTACCCCCCCACCAGGTCCCTTTCTGTCGTTGTTACTGTGGCCTGAAGGCATTGTTCTGTAGCAGCTGAAGTAACGTTACAGTGAGCTTCCTATCAGCTCAGAGCTGTCAACGATAGATATGAATCCACCAGCCTGAGCCCATTCGGTGCTGCTGATGTGCTCTTCTTGACTTTTAATTTATACCTTTACCTCTGGTGGCCGATCTCTCTTAAAATCAAAACTGTCTGCCACCAGTGTATCTAGCGATACTCTGTAATTTTGCAGTTCTCAACAGATCCCCTGGTCCCTGTGCGCACGCGAGGGTTGTCTCCATCACACATTACTCAAGAAAATGCGTCCTCCTTTGGTATTCAGTTTTTGTTTTCTTTGGTGCCGGTTCAGTTTTATCTCTGTTCCCTCTCCCCACTCTCCCTCGTACTCTCCCCATATCTCTCCCTGTGCCTGTCTTTCAGGGCGTATCTCTTGGATTGTTTTCATTTCCCAGGCCTATTTCCCGTGCCAGTTCCTTTTCAGCTGCCTGTGCCTGAGTCCCTCTCCATTTGTGTCCTTATCTACTGAGGAAGGTGAGGGGAAGATAGAGGCGTTGAATGGCAGAGTTGGAAGTCCCTATTGGAAGCGATCGTTAGAGGGAGTTTGCTTTCACCTTTTTTGAACCCCGGTGGTCCCTGTATGCTGGATGCGCACACACCTGGCAGTTAGGGGGTGGCGCTAGAAAACTTTGACTCATGCATGGTGGTAGCATCCGCACAAGGCGCTGTGCTTTTCCACAGTGTAAGTATTTGTCATTGATGAACACTATGCGAGTTTTTACTGTAAAGGGATCCCGTTAATATTTGTGCAGGGTACCTCTATTGGGCATGGAGACTTACGGGTAGAAGCAACGATACAGATATGAGACAGAAAGGGCAGTTGAATTGCTGCCATTTACCGCAATAAAAGTGACAGTTATCAGTGCAGGTGCAGCTTGTTAAAGAAAAGCCTGAATTTTATGGGACTAATCCCATGTTGGAAAACTATTTGGTGATACATCGCAAAGTGAACTCATCTGGCATCAGTGAAAGCAACATAGTGTGATAGCAGTAGAGGAATTGACCCTTGGATTACTGTATCCCATAACACTTCTACAGAGAGTAAGAGAAAATGAGCGCTGGATATTTCTATAAGACACTTTCTTCTTTTACAGAAAGTTTTACTTTCTCTTGCGACACGTGTCTCTCCTGCCATGAAGAAAGGAAATCCTGAAAAGTGTGAGTCTCTGTTAGGTAATTAACTTTCAAATCAATAGAAGAGATCTGAAGGCTAGCACAGGGCTGGTAGAAAATGCAAAATGATTTTTACTTAACAAAGAAGTGTGACGGAATGAATGACTGTGTGACAATGGGAATAGTCAGACAAGGACATGGAAAGCATTACAGCCTTATAAAGGCAGAACAATCCATCACAACAATAGTATCTTTAATTCTCGTTAATGCTGTGCTGCAGTGTTTGAATTATATTTTGATTTTGTTATCTCTTCATACGTAAATCTAAGGAGTTTTAGCTGCCTAGAAAAACAACACAGAAATGTATTTAAACCTTCTGTCCCATCTAAGCAATGGAAGGAAGAGACTGGGACTCTTACTGCAGGGTATACCTGGAACTTCTTGGACCTTAGGGCTAGTTATGTCTAGAAACATCTACATGGCATCTCTAGCATTTTTGCAGGAGTGAATTTTTTAGGTGAAGGATAAGTTTATAAGTAGCTTACAGAAGCTAATAAATGATTTATAGATTTTTTGATAGTTAATCAATTATTTTAGACTGTTAGATAAGTAAAGAGGCTGTTTATAACCATGGCTTGTAACCATCAAAGCCACTTTATTTTGGCTGTTTATTCACACTTCAGTATCAGTGTGTTGCAGATATGCTAACATTCATTAATGATTTATTAACCTAGTAGAAACCATCTGTAAATGCAAGCTTTGTGTACAGCGAGACCATTTCTTCTCTTATTTCTGCTTTCCTTCTCCTACCGAGAGAGGTCTGCTTGATGCAACTGGCATAGCTGATGGGGAAGAAGCAGTGTTTCTTCTCTGTACTACACTGAGCTTAGAACTAAGAGGAAGACTTCATTTTTCTTGTCTTCTCAGTAACTTAATCCTTTGTGGTTTTATTGTTCCTGAAGTAATAAAGTCAGTCTGGAGCCAAAGGAAAGCCCTTCTCAATTCTCAAGAAAGTGCAAGGATGAAGTAACCTTGGTCTTTCCCAAGCTAGTGAGCAAATGTTTTCTGCTGGTGACGCTCCCCAGCTGGGAGAACAGAAGCATCTCCCGCAAATAAAACTCTATCCTGGAAGTTACAACAATGATACCCTGCACCAGAGTCCATAATGAAGATCTGTTGCAGTAGTATTGGCTGAGGGAAGACAAGCGCAGGAGATGAGCCATTGGTTTTCTGCGTGGAATTTGCCAAAGCAAAATTAATTCTCATGTTCCAGTGGGAATCTGCCCTTTCTAAACTTAGATTTCATAACAAACCCTGTAAAAATTATGTAAGCCTCCTTTTAACTCCTTCCCTCCTCCTCTGCAATCTAATGAATAAAATGTCATTGTGTATGCAAAACAATGCTACCATTCAGGAGCAGAAATGTACTCTAGCGTCACATCTGTAACAAGGCAGGAGACTTTTGCAGGTTCTTCCTCTCAATATCTTTTAGAAAAGAAAAATAAACAGTTTTCTTATGTGCCTTCACTAATGTGCAAGAATTAAGTGAATGGGCAAGGTAGTGCTTACAAGGTAGAGCCCTGCAGAAATTTTTTTTGGTGAAATTGCAGCTAATTCTTGACTCACTGTTTGATTGTAATAAGAACATATATGATGAGTTGTTACAAATGGGCTGTTTCACTGCAGCTGAGTGTTCCTAGGTCCCACCAATTGCCACCAGGACTTTAGGACACTCAGCATCTTTTGATGTCAAGAACCAGTGGACGAAATCATAGGAAGGAAGTCTACCTCTTTACTCTCTGCTGCATCAAAACAAAAGGAAGAACACTCCTGCAGTTTCATGGTTGCCATTTCTTCATTAGTTGTTTCTTTTAGCCTGTACTGCTGTATGTTGGAGGGTTTTAGAATATTTGAGAGACACAAGGAATAACAGGAATAATTTATTTTATGCCAAGAATTGTTTGATAAATTTTTCTCAAATCTGTTGGCTCACTACAATCTAAAAATCCTAAGAAATATATACAGAAAGATCTGAGAGAAGTAGTATAAATATTTCAAGGACCTCATCAGTCTTAGGGCCAGTAGATTTATTATTGTTTAAGCCTGACATACAGATCTAATCGTGAGACCTGTTCCTCGCATGAATGCTCCTTATGCTCCTGGCTACTTATGTTGACTTCCATGGACTATTTTTGTGTTAGATTTACAGAGCTGATCTCTAATGGGTAGCAATCTGTCCTTATTACAGTGGGGAAAAACAGGTGAAATACTGAGTTACGTGAGGGCAGAATCTGAACCAGTTCATACTGAGAGCAAAGAAAGTTATTTTTCTTTTTAAACAAACAAACCAACATAGACACACTATTTGGAGGGAGTTTGGTTTTTGTTTTTAATTCTCAGTATATTTGACCTTCAAAAGGATATGTAATAATGCAATTCAGAGGTGTGCTGCCTACAAGCTCAGCTTCTTCTTGTGTCTGTGCAGCTGAGAAAAGTGAAAACAATGAAGCAGATACTTTGAGTTCCCTATGAGAAAAAAAGAAAACTGACAGCCTTTTCTTGCTATATTGTTAAATATCTCTATTTAAATGCAAGTGATCATGTGACACTGCCAAACAAAGTCATGTACCAGGAGGTAGGCATGCATGTTAAAAAAAAATTTTGAAATTATTTTTGAAGATGCTGGATCACTTTTATTTCCAGGAGGAGTAGAGTTGGATGAATACATTTTTTGTTGTGTACCGAGGGTCAGCTCAGCACCTAGGAGTTTCAGATATGAAGATTTTTAAGTGTAGCTTTTGCAGAAGCGTGGGCGGCCTCTCTAGTTAGAGATCACTTGGAGGGGTGCTTGAAGTTTCTTCTGTGTTATCTCACTGCATGTACTGCAGTGGAAAGCCCAGTGCATACAATATGTTTTTGGAAGGGGGTAGAATCCAGGGACAGAAAGAGGAAGAAACAGCCAAACCTTGTGCCTTGTTCTGCCTCAGGAATATGTGGTTACAAGTGGTCTGTGCAGTGCTTTATACTGCATCTAGTTGCGAGACTTCTGGCTTTCTCCCTAAACTCCAGAACCCTTAAGCTAGACAGGCATGAGATTTGACCGCAAGGAAGGATCAGGCATAAAATAGAGTCTTTCAAGAGGAGGCTCTGTTGTCCATGGGTTGTGGTTCCCCCCTAGCTGCCCCCAGCAGGGATGCTCCTGCCCAGGTGAGGACCAAGCAAAGCAAGCGGTGAACAGGTTATTTGAACATGGGGGCCCCACCCTTTCTTCTTCCCACTTCTGTTTGTTAGGGATAGCCAGTTTATAAAACTCACTTCCTGGGGATCATTTTTATTCAGTTGGGTGAGCACCAAAGCCAACAAACAAACTGTATCTGAGTCTCCTCTGTTAAAAATCTTCCTTTAATTTGCTCTTTACCTCACCTTCTTTTTAAACTTCCATTCTTATAAATCAATATAGATGTGTTTGCTTTCTGCATAGGGTTCCAGTAGTCTTTTAATAATCATAATAATCGTTATTACTGATTAAAGTTGCATTATTCATGCCAGATGGAGTCCCCTTCCTGTCAGCCAGAATGAGTTTGCATTATGTAGTTATAGTACATTTGTGATCTAAGTAAACAGATGGCAGAATGTGACAGCAAATTATGTGCTGGTGATGTCAGCAACAACGCTTCCCAAGTATAATTGCTTTAAATGAACATGAATGCAGCAAGGAGCTGGTAGTTTTAACAAGGTAGTTGGCATACAGTGTGGTAATTACCATACAACATCATCAATAGCACCATGAATGCTGTGCAAGTGCTGAGGGAAGAACGCTAGCTTTGAAAAAGTAGTGACAGAAAGTCCGACTTTACACAACTATCACAGTGGGTTTGCTCAACTGTATGACATCTCCTAGGTATAAGCACACTGCTAGCAGAGGAGCAGTGTTTTCTTTTGGGGTGATCCAACCTTTGCTGAGACACATTTTGCGTTTTCTCCAACACTATCTCCCATCAGGGCGTGTGGGAATTATTTGATTTAGTGTAATGGAGCAGTGTTAACAGCAGCTGCTGTTAATACAAGATTGAAAGGTAAGCTGCTGGATCAGATTCAAAGGGGAAATTCGCTTAATAGAATCTCAGCAGTGTTCAGTGATGAATAAAAGTTTAATCAAAGTACAAGGTTAGGTTCTTGTGGTCAAAAGAGCAGCAATAAAGACTGTGCATAGTCTTCAACAATGCTTATGTTGGGTTTCTCAGTTCATCCCTTCAGGTCTGGCTGGGTGTAAAGGGCCTGGCTGCCTGTACCTCAGGCACTGCCTCACCTGGGTTTTAGCAGCTGGGGCACAGGTTGCAGTAAGGCAGGCTCTCCGTGTGTGCTCTGGGAGCATTCAGCATTCAGGAGGGAGAAGCACTAAGAACAGGAGTGTGACTGAGCTCTGGCTATGTCTGGATGGGAGCTGCAGAATGAGGTCTCCATTCGCTCGCAGTCAGGACTGGCGTGAGACTGTCTGAGTGTTTTCTCAAATAACGTAAGATGCAGCCAGAGGAGAATATGCGAGTTCTTCTACCTGCTTTCCATTTCCTCACACAGTGGTCAGCTCTTAGCCATGAAATGGAAGATGTGAACTCAACTCCCTCTTCAGTCCAAGTGGGCTTCGGTCACTTAATTACTTAGGTAGTTTATAAAAGCTACCAATTCTAACTCTTCCTCTGCCATCTGTATTTTACAATGAAAGCACCTAAAGTTCCTTTTCTCGAGGGACTAAACCTGTCAGCATGTGGACGAACAATGTAGAGCATCACCTCTAGAATCTAAGCGAACATGAGGTTCCTTCAGAAGCACAACCGCAGGCAACTAGAGAACCAGCAGCCAGAAAAGGAAAGGTCCTGTGAGCTTAGCTGTCACAGGGGTTAAGTGGTTGAACAGGGGACATTTCCTTTACCATGACACCAAGCTGAGTAGTGCAGTTGACACGCCTGAGGGACGGGATGTCATCCAAAGGGACCTGGACAGGCTGGAGAGGTGGGCCTGTGCGAACCTCATGAGGTTCAACAAGGCCAAGTGCAAGGTCCTGCACTTGGGTCGGGCCAACCCCCACTATCAATACAGGCTGGGAGATGAGTGGATTGAGAGCAGCCCTGCAGAGGAGGACTTGGGGGTACTGGTGGAAGAAAAGCTGGACATGAGCCAGCAGTGTGCGCTTGCAGCCCAGAAGGCCAACCGTATCCTGGGCTGTATCAAAAGAAGCGTGGCCAGCAGGTCGAGGGAGGTGATTCTGCCCCTCTACTCGGCTCTGGTGAGACCCCACCTGGAGTACTGCGTCCAGCTCTGGAGCCCTCAACACAAGAAGGACATGGAACTGTTGGAGCAAGTCCAGAAGAGGGCCACAAAAATGATCCGAGGGCTGGAGCACCTCTCCTGCGAGGACAGGCTGAGAGAGTTGGGGCTGTTCAGCCTGGAGAAGAGAAGGCTGTGGGGAGACCTTATTGCGGCCTTTCAGTACTTAAAGGGGGCCTATAGGAAAGATGGGGACAGGCTTTTTAGCAAGGCCTGTTGTGACAGGACAAGGGGTAATGGTTTTAAACTAAAGGAGGGGAGATTTAGGCTAGATAGAAGGAAGAAATTTTCTACAATGAGGGTGGTGAAGCACTGGCACAGGTTGCCCAGAGAGGTAGTGGAGGCCCCATCCCTAGAAACCTTTAAGGTGAGGTTGGACGGGGCTCTGAGCAACCTGATCTAGTTGATGATGTCCCTGCTCACTGCAGGGGGGTTGGACTAGATGACCTCTAAAGGTCCCTTCCAACCCAAAGCATTCTGTCATTCTACCTATGATATTGGACATGAAGACTATGCAAGCTTTTGGGGGTGAGGGGTGGCTTTTAATCAAAGGCATTGAGTGTATCACCCCATTGTTCAGATGAAATTGAACATGAGAGAGATGGATACATAGATAGATATCCTCTCCAGCACAGCCATCTCTTCTCCTGTGGAGGAATGAGTGGGTCTTACATAGGACGTAGAGAGCAATAGTAATAGCACTGGGTGATGAAATTGTTCTGCAGTCCTCCATACTTGTTTCTCTTTTTTTGTTTTAAAATGTCCCAGTCATTATACATAGCAGGAGGTATTTTGGGTTTAAAGCACCTAGATAAACAGCCATATTTCGTGTATGTTTGACACAGATTCTGGCTATTTATCTGGGCCTTTTTTTACAGGCACTGTTTAAACCTTGGTAAAGAATAAAAACCCTCCAAAGACAAGATGGACCCTCCTCTTCAGCAGTTGCTGGATGTTGAAGAAATGAAAGGAAGCCACATTTCTAATCTGTCTTTATGTCTGTCCCACAGGTGGCCGATGTCACAAGTCCTGCACAGGCCGATGCTGGGGACCCACAGAGAATCACTGCCAGACCTGTAAGAATGCAAGACTCTGAGAAACAAAGGACTGAAAAATGATGTAACAGGGATCCTACTTTTTTTTAATCATGAAGGGATACTATAAATTCTGGTTTTAGTATAATTCTAAAATATTTGAATTTTTTTTCCGTGTTTGTACCAAGAGATGATCGGCTTTTTTCCCACCCATGCGAATTGATGTTTTTCTTTCTTCCCTTGTGCTTTCTAAAAATGCTTAAGCTAACTTGAATTTTCTTTTCACTTCTTGGTGGCAACATGGAGCACAGCTCCTGAGAATATTGATGGTTATTTTGGAATACACTGAAATGAATATTGCAGGAATAGAAAAAATCACTAGGCAGATTTGGAGATCTTTAATGATGGCCTGATGCTGCAAAGTTCCTAATGCCAAAATACTCTGTTAATTTCAGCGGGAGCCTGGGAATATTAGTTAACTTGCAGAATTGTTCTCTTTATAACTTCAGAATGTATTTGAGTTGTACTGAAAGAGAGAATAAAAGTTTTTTTGTGAAGGAAGTAGTAAGTAGAGGGTTGTTCACAATGTCTGTCTGTCCTCTTGAATTTAGAGAGCATTAAAATGAATAAAAAAGAACTATATTGAGAGAGATTCTTCCTTGTGTGCTTTCAGCTCCTTCAGATAGGCACTAAAGAGCTAGAAGTGCAGTCACAATATTAGCCAATATAAAAGAGGAGAAAATTGAGAGTTGTCTTTTCCTACAGGTTTTTTGCTTTTTTGCCCCTTATGGGAATAGAGCTATCCTTTACATTTCCTTTCTTTGAAATTTAGGAGGGTGGAAATTGGTTGCTTTTACCGGAGTCACTCTTCCTAGGAAATGAAATGGTTGCTGATATCTCCCCCAGAGAACATTGCTCTAGCCTTGTGCTTGTTTCCTTGGCTGAGTTGTAGATAGGAGGAAGGGATTGTGACAAATGAACCGCTATCAAGCGAGCACACCAACTAACTCTCTCAACTGATGATAGCCCAATGTCATCTGCCTTTTTTGTTGGAAACATTAGGAACAGTGCAACTATGGCTTTTTTTTTTTTTTTTGACTACTTGGAGCAAGAGATAAGAGGAAATTATACCTGGCAGGCAGCTTGACGTGAGCATTTTATGAGTGAGCACGAGCAGGAAATCCAAGCTGACCTCCTGTCCGTGGCAAAGAGAGGGGCACAGGTGATGGAGCTGCGTACCTGCAGAGGCTCTGCCACCCTGCTGGGCGGTGCTTTTCATTCAGGAGCATCAGCTGATGTTACTGGCAAAGCTGATGGCAGTTACAGCTTTGCTACAGTTAACATGTTCTTATACTACTGTTTCATATAAAGCTTTATCTGCGGGTGTGATTAAAAATGCTTTAGGACAGGTTGTAGGGATAACTGCATAATGAACCAGGTACAGTGATGCTAAGCAGATGATTTGTTGTCTGAATCAAGCTAGTACATCTCCTTCCTTTGCTGGCAGGCTTTATGAAAGCCCCAAAGAAGTCAGTGCTCAGAAAGCCTCCTCATATCAAGGTTACGTGCTGAAGTAGATAATGGAAAGGGACTTAAACCCTAGCTGATCAAATTATTTTATATCATGGTTAGAATTAATTAATGCTGGTTCTTTCTCTGTCCTAATGAGAGGCCTGTTTGTTTATAAAACTAGTGACTATGTAAGAACCTGGGTAATTCATCCAAACTTGAGTAGACTTCTTCAGGCCTTACGGTGGTTAGCTTATCCAAGAATACCATAAAACGTTGACAGTTATATTATATAAGGATGATAGGATCCTGGCTCAGGCCTTAGCTCCAGCAAGCAGAGGCTCCAGCCTTATGTAAAGTTGGGAAGTCCAACTGGACTCTGTGTGGCTGCGGAAGTCCATGTGGCAGGATCAGCTCCCATGGTCTCAACCTCTACAAAGCACTGCTCTCAGATAAGTGAACTGATTTGGTGGATTAATGTAGTAATACCAGAGAGAGAAAAACTTATCTGCAGTGTTGTGAAGTCAGAAGCTTAGCAGAGCTGCATGGTAGGTTTGCTCCAGGAGTGACAGCTATCTCTCTCTTCACAGTGACTGCCCTCTCAAATCCAAACAGTGGGGACAGGCTAAGGCACAACCACGGATTTAAAATAATAAACTATGGAAAGACATACGCCATCTAAGTTCCAGGGAGATACACAGATCACACATTTCTAATTTTAAATAGCTACTCTATGGCCTTTTACCTTCGAGCACACTTTGCAGCCTCTGATTGTCAGGGACAGGAGTTAATTTTATATCGAATAGTTCCTTTTTGCTTCCCTGACCTCGCTGCACCTTAGGTAAACAGCAGGATTTAAGGAAAAGACTATTAGGCTGGCAATGGACATTTCTTCATTGCACTTTCTCAAAATGTGATTTTCTGCAAACTGTTTGAAGCCAAGAATATGAGTAGGGACTACAAACATAAAAATGCAAGTGGTGCTGTGCTTTTGCTGCCTTCATTTCTGACTTTAAAAAAGCATGCCTGGCTTTCAAGCTCATAAATGTTATTCTTAGATACAAGCCGGAGATAGGATGAATGGTATCACAAACATAGCGTATACCTTAACCTAGTCACCTTGGGGATGCACGTCTTTCAAACGTGTGTAGGAAAACACTTCAGCAGTATTACATCCCAGAGTCAAACTATTTTGTTCCTAGAAACAACTCAGAGGCACGTCTGTATTTTAATAATTTCATTTTTTTAATGGAGTCACCGAAGCAAAAAATTCTAATGAGCCCCCCTCCCAAGATAAGATTTAAATTATTTTCCTGGGAGAGGATAAAAAATGAAGGATCTTAATCCGTGTCTTTCATTTCAAATTACATATGGAAAAAAATCAAAATCCTTTTGTTTTTTTGCATGAATATCATCTACCTAGCTGCTTCTTATGTTGCCTTCCAGCAGTGTGTCTCTGTACTTCTAACTCTGTCTGAAACACCACCTGTATCTAACTCTGTCCTAATGTCTCTCTAAAGGTGAAAAGAAAATTTACATATTTAAGAAGACAATTAATAGGAAATTTAAAATAAGCTGTTCTGTTAGGAGGTAGAGAAGGTGTAATTTCAGGGTACTGTTTTATGCAATTAACAATTCATTTTTCTTTTATAATTAAAATATTAGTAAATATTCATACTGAACATTTAAAAGCTAGATGGTATTGTTCGTTTCAGTGTCAGGAAAGGCTAAGGTGGAAATACTTTAAAAAAGAATCTATTTTTTGGAGAGTACTGGGCACCCACTAAATAGAATGTAAACCACTTTAAAAAAAAACACAAGAACAAACTCTTTTGGAAGTTACTAATCAAATTTGAAAATCTACGGTTAGGTTGTTACTATTTCTGCTGTTGATATCTGTTAAGAGTTTGTTTGTTTGTGGTTTGTTTTTGTTTTTACTTTTCGTATGAAAAGAAATTTAAACTCTTACAAATTGAATACATTATTTTATTAAAATGACAGATTATGCACTTTGTCCTAGAAACAAAAAGAGAAAAATCTAAATTAAAATATAGGCCCAACTAAGGGAATGCAAAAAAGGCAAATAGCCTTTAAATCAAACCCAAACCATAAACATTCAGCAAATGTAAAATGCTCCATGACTGTGTATGTATACAGGAGTTTGGCCTGAGCATAATTGTATTTATACAGTCTTTGTGCAGCTGATGTTGCTGAGAAAAAGAAGATGCCAATGCAGTAAGTACCCAATTAGAGCAGCAAAAGGCAAGTGGGAGCCTGGTGCAGGAGACAGAAAGAGCTGAACCAGCAGCTTAGATCAATCAGGGTAACCCAGCATTTTTGCTTGGAGCCAGCATCTTTAATTAAAATCCTTGTATTTCTCTAATAACTTTGCATGTTCGTAAGACTTTTTCATTGATTTCAGTTACTTCCCATTTTTTCCTTCATAGATTTATAGTGCCCTGACATAATTAAAGATTAAGGGAAACAATGAGAGACTGATTAATTGCACACATATATGAAGTGCTCATTCCACCCTGTCCTCAAAACAGCTTATTGCTATATCGCAGTGAAATACTAGCAGAGATTGACAGTCAGTGTTCTGCACTCCCCCAGAAACCCGTCCCAACGCATGGCGTGTTTTTTCAAGACCTTGGTGTTTGCCACTGTCCTTTGCTATCCCAGCCCCAACTGTGACAGTTCTGTGCAGCTGAACCCTCAGATTTCTTGGGATGCCACAAAGGGTCAGTAGGCGTCAGGGTGGGTAGTTGTGCTGACCCTCAAAAGTCTGGTTCGAAACTTGGGGCCTCAGCTGTAATTAGTGAAGGGTCTCTTCACAGTTATGTTGGGTGAAGAAACGAGTATCTGGCACCTAAAATTCCTCTGGGGTCCCAGCCCAGAACTCCTGTATCTCACATGTGTGTCTGGGCTGCAAGGACGTGATGTGAGGGCTCCTGATCACCCCTGTCCACCAGCTCCCCTGTGAACAGTCCCCACACTAAGTAGCAGGAGGAGGAGGTCGGTATTGCTCCACTCCTCTCTCAGCTTGCAGCAGGGTTGCTCTGCATTGACGCTGCCTGTTCGCAGCTGCTGCCCAGTTGCCTACCATCTGTCCCCACTCTCGGCACCATCTCCACGTATCCCCTCTAGGAGCTGCCTGCCAACATTCATCAGCCTGAACATATAGTTTGATATTTTAGGTAATATTTACCTTTACATTTCACTTTTTCAGATAGGTTTTGAGTCACAAATCACTTGATTGCATTTGGAGGAAAGTTTTGGGGGAAAAAGCTTGCTGTCTTTTTAAACCAGTGCAGCTATGTACATTTTCTATAGTGTTACCCCATGGTAATGATTGCAGGAAGCTGAACTGCTGAGTTATATTTAATGGAATCTGAACGATCAGATTGTTTTGGGACTTCAAACAATACATAGTATTGCCTTGTTTGTTTTGCTTTGGGGAAAACCCTTCATTGGAAACTGTCTTGAATATGAGTCCTTAAAAACATTCAGAGCCCACTTCTATCTTGGTGTGTGGTGCCACTGAAGATATCTGACAGGTCCTCCTCAGAGCTGGACCCCCAATAGCAGTTATAACGCAAATACAGCATGCAATGAACCAGAAGATAAATATGGCATGTTGTGGCCTTCTCCTAGAGTTGAATGTTGGCATTTGTGTTGGCATTGTTTGCTTTCCCAGCAAAATAAACGATTAGGGAAGAACAGTGACAAACTTTTGCTGTAATTGTAAATTTTGCAAACCACTTTATAACTTCCTAGTCTTCAGGAAAACTCAAAATGTTCCCTATCCTGAAAGGCACGGTAGAGGCCCTCATTAAGCTGGTGCCTAATCACAAGCAGAATGTGCTTTTTGAAGGCATTCTGTTTAAGTATTGTGCTGAAAAGGGGGCCATATCCCTCCAGGTCAGCCCTGGTGCTGGGGGTACTCTTGCTTTTTTTAAAAAGGAAACATACTCTGGAACAACTTTTTGTAGTCTTTTAAAAAGGGAATTTAAAAAAAAAAAAAGGACCATATCTGTAACTTTATACATTGCACAAGCCTTACTATGGGGCTCTAAAGGAGGATGAATAATTTAGATGATTTTGTCCTAGCCTAATAGTGTGAAAACTGCTGAAAAGATGTCAGTAAATTGCTTAAATCCATTGCTGTTGTTGGAGCTTGTTTCCCACCGCTGTTTAAGCTACACAGCCTAGGGAAGTGCTATTATCTGCAACTCAGCTTGAAAGAAGTGTGTAATCCTGCAAATACAGATCTTGGCTTGCTGAAAGTAATAGCTTGTGAGCTGACAAGAAGACCGTGCCTTTTCTAAATATGCCCAGGGGTGGTCAGTGTGGTTTGTGGGCATGGACACCAAGCACGGGACAGGCAGGTCCCTCCTCCCCTCGAGGCAGGGGATTCACCTCCTCAGGGCTTTTTTTTGGGGAGGCAGCGGTGGAGGATTCCCAGTACCTCTTGCAGCCAATGGTGTAGGACATTCTGCTGGGCCTTGGCCTCTTTACCCTTTCAAAAGTCTGCCAGGAAACCTCCTCCATGGGGAAGCAATGGTTATATGGTGATGGTGGACATCTTGACCCACTCCCAACAACAGCTGGCACTGAGGTGAATAAATTATAATTGAGTTAATTAGGTGGCTCGTACTAATTGTCTACACAGAAGTGCTTTACACCAAAACTTCCCAGGTTTAAGTAAAATGTTAAACTGCTGCGGAGCAACAGCGAGGAATGCTTTTTAACAGCATCCTGCCAGCGAGCAGCTGTGGTGTGGTATTGTGTCCTCTTCTCTTTTCCTGTTGTAACAGCATTGATTGTATCCACCTGAAATTTGGCTCCCAGGCTCTCTGCCTCTAGTGCAATTAAAAAAAAAAAGAGGAAAAGAAAAAAAAAAAAAATGCTGCTGGTGCACTGTAATTTTTCAGGGTGTGATAGGCGGGGTGGTGCTGGTGAGGGGAACCCAGGCACTGTGCCCTCTGCCTGTGGAACCTTCGAGAAGGGGGCACTGAGCATGTGTGGTCAGGAGGGGCGCACTGAGCATGCTCCGTGGGAGGGGCAGCCATTTTATTGCCCCCCATGCTGCTGCCACGAGGAGTGGTTCAGTGCATGGCGTTGGGACCTGCCTTGCTGCTGGCAGTGGTAACACCAGCTAGAGGGGTAGAAAGTGGTGGCAGAGGAGTGGTCATTTTAAAAAATGAGGCACATGTCATCATGAATGGTCGCTGTGGGAGGCAGAGCGTTTGGATGGTGCCCTCTTGGTTTGGGGGCCAACTCGTTGTCTGAGGAGTGACACAGGTAAACACAGAAGACTTGGGTCATGGGATGGAATGAAATGAACATCCTCAGCTTCTGTGCCTCCATCTGATGGCAGAGGGGGAGCCTCTGGCAAACAGGGTCTTCTGTCAAGTCAGGGTCAATCTGGGCCTCGCCTGCCTTTGAGGTCAAAGCAGATAGTGCCTGGTCCAGTGCAAATCAAGGCCCTGTGGACCAGTTTCTGAACTGGGAGAAAACAATATGCAGTCACTGACTAAATGAGGTCTCCATTTATTTTTATGAGATGAGACTCTGTCCCTATCCGCTAATGGTGTGGTGGTGGCGTACTGTGACATGTGTTTTGCTTAACCTATGCCACTGTTTCATCTCTCTGTCCTAATGTTTATCAATACTGTTACTTAAACAAACAAATTCTTTTACTCTGTTTCTCTAACAGTGTTGACACCAAGTGCATTTACAGAAATTTTCCTTATTTCTTAAGTCAGATTGCGTAAGGCACAAAAGTGTTTTCTGACAGGGTTTGCCTCTAGTATTGGCAAGATGGAATTACTCTGAAAGTGCATTGTTTTATTCTGTAGATTATAAATGATGACTTCTCTTTGGCTATATACATTTTTGTGTCCTAAATAAATATTGTGTATATCAATAAGCTGTGGCATTGTCTTAAGCATTTCCGGCAAGTAGTGGAGGGAATTTGGATTAGAAAGTACTTTACTATCGGTAAAGGAGTTACCGATACATTAAGTAGTGGAATCGAGCAGAAAGTTGGATGGAATTTTGCACTCTCTGGCTTCTTGAAAAGTGTTTTCTGTAGAGAAGTAGTGAAATGCTTTTAACAAAATAAATGGTAAAGGTTAATTACAGAAGCGTAACATCCCTGCTTTTATCAAAAGACAACTGACAGCACAGCTTCCTGGCATTCTGTAGGCAGTGGTTGGTATAGTCCTGCAGATAATACTAATTTCTTTTTCTGTAAAATAAAGGTAGAGGCTATAGCCGAGTGAGGGGAGGAAGATGCTCCACTTGTTAACCATTCTTTGCGCAAGACTAAGCCCTGAGATACAGTAGTGTGGTACTACTTAAATCACTGTGCTTTCCAGTTGGTAGAATGTAGTTGTTTCCCTGTGAATGAAGGCTGGATTGTGTTATTTAGAAAAGTTAAGTGATGTTTCCAAATGTGTTCCAATCTGCAGGTTGTATTCTGTTCTGCTGTGTCATTGCCTATTTGTCAAATTGGTTGCCGTCAAGAACAGCATTTGGCTCTGAGGTTGCTGGCCTTGCTCTGAATTTCACTCATTTACTCAGTGTCGCTGTTTTTCTTGGTGGGGGGGGGAAACTCACACGGAACTGGTGGGCTCTTCTGTTATTTTGTGGGTTTTTTTTTCATGTCCTTCCATCAGATGTTTACCAAAACTAATAATTTGAAAATAATATTCCACCTGAATTTCCAAGGGTGAGAGCAAACACTTTAAAAATTCTTCCTCCACAGTCCTCAAGCAATATATATGTTCCTAAGGAGGGTATTGTGAAGGTATTCTGGAGGATATGAGTGGCCAGTATCATTGACGCAATTACCTTAAAACTTGAGGGTTTTTTCAGTATGCTGTTCGGCTTGTTGTTTTCCTCAAGTGTTCAGTTGAAGAGCTCTCTCCTTAGTTCTGATTCTGACATGATAATTTTTCCTGCCTCCTCCTAGTAACGAAGACAGTGTGTGCAGAGCAGTGTGATGGACGGTGCTATGGGCCCTATGTCAGTGACTGCTGCCACCGGGAATGCGCTGGAGGCTGTTCCGGACCTAAAGACACTGATTGCTTTGTATGTGTGAGACTTCTCATTTTTCTTGTTCCTGGCAGTCACACTGCAAATTCTTAATACTTTAATCCATGAAAATCACAATTTTGTTCCTTTTAATGTATTGCATGCACACTCCCAGATTTAGACTGCAAATTTTAGCATTTAATATTTTTCACATTATATTAACATCACTTATCTACTTAATATTACCCATTAACAGATTTATGAGATTTGTAAATACCAATTGGGAACCATTAATATGCTAATCTCTGTGATTTTTATCTTTTGCTTTTCTAAAATTAACTTTTAGAGGTGATAGGGAATTTTTAGAAGTATTTATCATTACATTTGAGCATGGCTTTTATTACTGCTCTGTGTGCTTTTTATTTGAAAGTCAAGAATACAATTTAGCTTCTCTGTGAAAGGTGTTCCCTATTACTGCCAGACTTGATTTAAATTCAGCTTTTTTACTGGGTGTGCTTCTTAGTGGAGATGGAAGGAAAGTGGCTTCCAAAATACTCTACCTCAAATGCATGCTACTACGTGTGCGTTAGGATGAAAAGAGGAAAACATTAACTTTTTCCTTTAAAAATAGACAATCTGAACACACAGGCCTTCACACAAATTTGTCTTGTTTGTAGTCTGTTATTTGTAATAGTATAAGCAGCTTCAGAATCCAACACTGATCTCAAAAAATGTGTAGTTCATCACACTGGGTTGCAGACACAAGTTTTGCTAATGTTTTCAGGGAAGGCAAACCTAGGCCTAAAGAAGCCTAGAACATGCACAGAGGTGAATTTTCAAAGGTACCCAAGTGATTGAAGAGACAAGTATCTACTAAGTTGGGTAGGCTCCTTTTAAAATCTGCCAGATAGGATCAGGAGGAAGGATCTTATAGTATGGAAAATTGCAGATGTTTTGATTGTGTAAGCAAGTGGATCATAATGAACCAGCTAAAATTAATCTTTCCCTGGCTGGACATGAAACTTGCTCACTGTTCAGATATCATTTGATAGTGGTAGGCGTTGTGCTTCAAAAACATGTTCTAAATGCTATTATTCTGCTGATGATGAAATGCAGTGATGGCCTGACTTAACTGCTAACAGGTTTTACTAAAGCTGTTCTTTGTGGCTGGGGCTTTGCACAAGTAGCTAGATATTCAGCACACGCGGTACGCCTGATCCAACATTCACTGGAAGTTCTGTGTTGGCTTTGGACTAGAGAGATGGGAAAATAACTTTCTTTCCCGTGTCATGTACAATCTAAATAGGTAAAGGAAAGAGGAAAAATGCGGTTGTTGTTCCCGTATGACTGTCAAGGAACATCCTCAAAGCTGATGTGTTGATGTATGTCCATTTTCAAAGGTTAAGGACAAGTTATTTGTAGCGTAAGTTCTGTAATACTGCAGCCTGAAAGAAAATGAGTTAGACTTTCTGAATTGTGGCAGTTATGGAAGTATGTATGCTAAAAATCAACTAGCGTGTTTGTTCTGATCCAGCAGAGAAGCACCCAAGGCTTTATTCTCATTTGCTCCTGGGCCAAGAGCAATGTAAAAGAAATTCAGCAAGGGTCTGGCAATTTTCAGGACTAGTCATTACTTGCTTAGTACACACTGGGTGAAAAGTGTAACCCTTTGGGCTATAGACAACTGTGCTTAGCTTTCAGCTGAGATACAGAACTTTGGTTTTTCCCTGTGTATTTTCCTGTGCTTTCATTCACAAAGTAGAGGCATTTAGCACCAATTGCTAGAAGTTTGCATATATTATTGAAGCAATTACAAATGTATACAAAGCATTGTAGTCATAAACTAAGTGTTCCCAAATCTTCTAGATGAGCTTTTCCTGAGAAGTGTCATCTCTCCAAAGAGTATTGGTGTGCTTTAATTTATGAATTTGCTAAACCGTTATCAGAGGATTGTCATGTACATGATAGGGTACCTTTTAAGTCAGCAGCGGATGTAAAAAATGTGTTGAGGAAACAAACTAAATTAGTATTTATTAATAAGCAAAAGTAGATTATGAAGCATTACAAATCCTTTCGCGTATTATGGCAGCTTGCAACAGCTTCCTGTTGTAAATATGTTTTTAATATTTCTAGATAAAATTCATCTATCCTTCTCCATATGCTGCCATACAATCATTTGCATATTCAGTTCTAAAAGCAAGACAATAATCATCATCTGACATAACTGCAAGCAAACATGCTAAAACAAAGTTGTAGAGATGTTCTTACCTTGCATTCAAAACCAAACTGGATCTAAAACTTGAAATGCGTAAGAGGGCCTGGTTGAGTGCCCAGTGGAACGAGAAAAGTGCACAACCCTATTTGTAGTGTGGAATTCCCATCCAGTTCTTAGTAAAGAAGTAACTGACTGTATTTATCTTTGTAAGGGAAAAAAAAAAAAAAGGTTCTGTGAGAAACCGGGTGTTTTTAATATGCATCTTAAAAAAAGAGAAAAGACAGGATCAGCAGTTTGGCTTAGCTCATACTCCATATAGGACAGTGCCTTCATCGTGGAACTCCATGTTTGTCACTTTCAGCAGCAGATTTTGTCTTTCTCCCTTGGGTACATTATTAGCCTCTCCCTTCTGAAATCTTCTGACATGACAAGTAACCTCCCTCAGTCCTGCTCATCCTGATCTGAATGGAGATAAGGACTGTTAGCAAAAGCAGCAGAACAGAGGAATCTTTTTCACTTTTCTCTCAGTCCCAGCCCTGGAGGGGAGGGGACACTACACGCAGGTTGGTATAATTTTTAACTCTTTAAAGATTAAAAACCATCTCTATTTTTTACAACCTGGAAAACGACCAGAAGGATTCATCCCTACACTAAAACTTGCAAAGCAACCTGGCTTCTGGAAGACAGGTTAGTGGGGAAGCAGAATCCAGTAGCAGTGGTTGCTTAAACTGCTAAGAGGGATCCAAACCAGGCTACAGCTTTCGTATTCATATGAAATTTGACATTTACGGTATGCTTTGTGAATATTACTCCCAACAGTTTTTTATAAGCTGTGGTTAAAACCATAGACACGATCTGTGGTGATAAGGAATGTCAAAACTGGTGGGGTTTTTCTATTACTAATTATCAACCTTGCATGGTCAATTATTTTCCCTCCATACCATTACTTTCTTTATTCACGCATTTGCCTTTTCATTTGTCAGGGCCCTGTCCTCTGTCAGCTCTGGGTGGCTGAGCTTGAATGCTAAGTGATACAAAGTCCTATTTTCTTTTCTCAGTGTGTGAAGCAACTGACCTTGTTAAACTTGCCACTTAGGGAAATGACCCCCTCCTGTGCTAGCTCAAAAGAAGTTCTTATCCCTCTCGCTTTCTAATTGGGAATTTCAATTTTTTCTGGACGATGGACTCATGCTGTAAGAAATCTAAAGGTTGGAACTCTGAAAAAGTCATTAGTATTTGTTTAGACTGACTATGATAAATAGCTGTTCACTCTTGGCAGTTTTAGAATGTCCTACTGAGTTGTGAATCAGTTGATTACTAGCAGTAACAATAGTTACGAAACAAATGACAGTGTTGTTATGTTTTTGTAGGAAATGCTGTAGCAGTCAACTGTGTTTCAAATTAAGGGGGGGCTCAGTGAGCTCCCTTTTATAAGTCATGTATTTGCCAAGATCCTAGCAAGAAAATAAGTAGCCAGAGTGAAGGTTAGAAAACTATATATCACGTTCCTCACTGTTGCAGCAAGACTGTATTTTAAACTTTAAAAAAAAAAAAAAAACAAAAAAAAACCCAAAAGCAGCTATATGATTTAATTTATTTTTTTTTCTCCCTTGTTTTGCAGGCCTGTATGAATTTCAATGATAGTGGTGCATGTGTCACGCAGTGCCCCCAGACTTTTGTATACAATCCTACCACCTTCCAGCTGGAGCATAATCACAATGCCAAGTACACCTATGGGGCGTTTTGTGTCAAAAAGTGCCCACGTAAGTGCTGTGTTAGCTGCCTTTTCCTGCAGTGATGGAAAGTTCGAGTTGCGTTTCAGGAGCCTTAGAAAAAATGAGAGAATGAGAGCTAACTGCATAGTGCAGTATCTCAAGTTGCTCCACATGTGCTTGCAGCCTATAATAACTCAGTTATGTGTTAACTAAAGACAGCGACATTCTGGGTTGCTGACACTTTCCAAGTATCCTATATTGTAGTGATTTTCTTAAAGAAAGGGAATTCACTAGGTTTCTGTTTTCATGATGACCACTTGTTACATTCATGCTTTAGGTCAGCGTTTGTAAATTTCAGAATGAACTGTTAAAATAGTTAATGGGATTGTAAAAGGGTAGAAATTTGTGTTTCACAAAAATAACAGTCCACCACCAGTACTACCTGGCACCAAATGGTTTCATGATACTGATGCCCTTTTCTTGACTGGGAATAATGATGGTTTGACAGAAAGTTATCGTAAATATAACTGGCAGCGTCTCTCCTCACCCCTCCCGAGTTGATGGACCACAAGATGGGGTCCAGGGGGGTGGAACCCCTCCCACTGTAAGGGAAGATCAGGTTCGTGACCACCTGAGGAACCTGAACACATGTAAGTCTATGGGACCTGATGAGATGCATCCCAGAGTCCTGAAGGAGTTGGCTGATGTAGTTGCCAAGCCACTCTCCATGATATCTGAAAAGTCATGGCACTCAGGTGAAGTCCCTGGTGACTGGAAGAAGGGAAACATTGCACCCATTTTTAAAGAGGGTAGAAAGGAGGACCCTGGGAATTACCGACCTGTCAGCCTCACCTCTGTGCCTGGGAGGATCATGGAACAGATCCTCCTAGAAGCAATGCTAAAGCACATGGAGGACAGGGAGGTGGTTCGAGACAGCCAGCATGGCTTCACCAAGGCCAAGTCCTGCCTGACTAACCTGGTGGCTTTCT
>VYZW01010878.1:658-15730 GCA_013401315.1 Balaeniceps rex | reverse complement strand
GAGCTCTACAGTTGTTACAATATCTTTGTTTTAAACTAGTGAGCTCATTAGAGGCGGTGGAGCCTGCTTCCATTGGAATGGTTAACAAGCTGCAACCCAGAACATTTCTACATGCCTTTCCACCCCCTCAGAGACTGCCTTAGTCATCTGCGCAGTTATAGCCTGTAAGAAAGACAGATTGTTTGCTGAAATGTGAAGGAATTTTACCATTCTGTGGTACTGGAATTAACATATTATTATTATTGGATTCCAGGCCTTTATTACTTTGATGTCTTTATTTTGACTACAGTTCTTAAAAAAGCAGATCTGTGAAAGAACTTCTGGCTTAATACACAAACATAAAACATATTTAAGGGCAGTATGGTGGAAACATGCTTGATTGAGAGCTGTGGGTATTAATATAACTAATTGAAGCTAACCTTGCTTCAGTACCCTGTATTTACTGAAACAACTTGAGCTAAGCAATGGTTATATTGTCTTATACTGGAAGGAAAACAATTGTCCATTGTATATCTCTTTTAGTGTCAGGTAAGTGCTACGTTGCTGGACATGTGCAGTTTCATTCTGCCACTCTGAAATAGCACTGAACTGCTGTGTTTACAGCAATCCTGGGGACTAAGGGACAGCAGAGGAAAAAAGATCTGATATCAGTAGTATTGTCTTTCAAAACTCACAAGCTCTGGTGGCAGTCATGGGGAAAAGCACCAGATTCACATATGTTGTTAGCAACATGGCAGAAACAAGTTAGAATTCAGCCCGTCCCGTGCTGGAGTGCCAGGAGCCCCTCACACAGCAGCCCAGGGCATTAGAGGGTCAGCTGAGTCTTTCAGCTAGCTTGATGTAGGCCCATCACTTTCTGTATCCAGTCTTGCAAAGGCAGCTGTGTGCTTAGCTCCGTGTCCAGTCTGAGTCCAGATGACCAGATATCCCTCTAAAGATGAGTTGACCGTAGGGACAACAGCTGGATTTGAAATAAGACACCAGAGCTTCTCATTTCCAGACCGTTGTCCTCAAGGCTGGGAGGAGGAGGAGGTCTTGCTTAAATTTTCCTGATTAAGTCAGCTTTAGATGACACTGGCAGCTGAAAAGGTTGTCAGGTGTCAATAACTGTAAAATCCAAATAACAGACTACCCAATACTCTCCTGAAGAGAAGTCTTGAGAGCTAATTTATGGGAATTCTGAAGGATTAACTGGCTAACATCAATCATGCACTCTGGGTATAAAATCTGCTATATTCAACAAGTGCCATGAGCAATTGCATTTGTACATCTCAAACATGTCTTGGATACCTGGTCAGATACAAAAAACATGATTAGAAACTTCACCTTTCGAAAGAGTATAGTTACTGACACCTGGCTCAAGCAATTAAGAGAAAAATGTGCTCAGAACTCCATTGAGTTACAGGGCTATCACCCAGGCTGTTCCCCCTTCTCCTGCATATTACTTCTGTTTTAGCTGAGGATAGCCTACTATGTTTGGGGGTTTTTTGGATTGTTTGCTACCCATCGCATTAATGGTGATCTATACATACTACTTCTGTGCGTCTGTAGATCTAGTTCTTTTGCTGGATTCAGAACGGGAGGTGCGAAAAGGTGACCTTCTGAAATATGCTCCTTCTATGCCAGTGTGTGCCCCAGTGGCAACAGAAAGGATTTGCGTTACTTGCCTGATGTTTTCCATTCCTCACCTTGAAGGAAAAAAGAAGGTAGCATGGTCTGTGTCCTCTGCAATCACAGCCTTTTCTAAATGCTTTGGTATGTTATTGTAACTTGCCTTTTTCCCTGTTAAAAGTCTCTTCTGTACTACATTATAAATACCAATAAAAAGTTAGTAGAAAAAAAACACATAAAATGCATGTTATTTGTTTTAGAAGTCTACAAGATACAGTGAGTGTAGGAGGCTGGAATTTTTTACAAGGGGGAGTATTATTTTCACTTTTTAATTTCACATTGACCAATATTTTTACTTGGGGTAAAATAAAAACATACATTTTCCTGAGCCTTTACCAAGATAAATTTTCTGAACATTAGGCATTCCAGGATATACAGCCAACTCCTCCTGAGAGGCCAACGGATAGATCCGTTTGCTTTGGGATATGGTTTTCTCCCTCTCTCATCTGTCAGCTCTTGCCTGTGGCAGCAATGCAAAGTATCATGGACAAAGCGAATCAAAGCTTTAAAATGGACTGGGCCCCGCCACCTTCTCATCTCTCCTGTCCTATCATGGTTTGGGTCAAGAATTGCGGCCAAGAGGGAAGACCGACCCTTTTCCTCTTCATATACTGGGGAAAAGGCGAGCGAAACAAGTGTTTGGGGTGCAGTTGCTGCACGTGCCCTTGGGTGGCAGAGACGACGAGGCACTGTGATAGGGTAAGGAAAGTCAGCCGATCAGCTTGGTCACCTCTTTCCGTTCCTGGCAATGAGTCACTGTAACCATGTTGTTAAATGAAGTCATCCCCTACCTCTCCTCCAAGCCATATTATTAATACATCTCATAACCAGCCAGTCACTGCTCATTATTCCCCAATGTTCTCAGATGCTTCTCTTTTATTTTGCCAGAAGTATCCGAGCCATTCACAGAGCACTGGGGATGCCTAGTAGGCTGATTGTCTTGCGAAGATGGTGGCTGGTGTGCCTTCTGAGTCCCAGTGCAATCTTTGAACAGTTCATTTATGAATGAGATATATTCCTGTACATTTAAAAGAAATACTTCAATTTGTACCTTGACTTATATATTTAAAAGTTATAAATACATGTATTTTCGTATATTACTGTGCACCAGTTGGATGACACTGTAGGGGAGAACTGCATCCCCTCTCTTGGAATTTTGAAGGCATCAGTATTGCTTAGCTCTGCAGTTCTCACACTTAAAGATGCAAACAAGAAAAATCCTTTTACCCAAACAGGTTTTTATTGCTGTTAACATACAGTTATGCCATATGCATAGATAGAGCCTTTCGCCCAAGGACCTCTCAACACCTTAGAAAAACATACCACAGTGAGTCAGTAAGCATTCCCACTCTAAGACACCTAAGTCCTTATGCTGCTCGTATAGAAGTTTGCACAGCAAAATTGTTTAAAAGTTGATTTTGTCAGTCTGAATAAAGACTACGGTAGGAGCTGAGCCATCTGATTTTCATTGTAGCTTCTTATGTAACAAGAACATGTGCAAATAATCTGTAAATCTTCCACAGGTAATCTTCCACTGGCAGTGTGATGTTCTTGAAGGACTCTTCCAATTCTTCCTTCCTTTGCTGATAGCAATAGACCAGTTTTTCCCCTTATAGATGACCAGCTTTAATCTTTGTTTAAACTTTTACTGGAAAGCTGAATTTTGCTCTACTAGGGAAGTAATGATTTAAGCATCTTAATTTTGCCAAAGGTCATTATAACCCTTTCTTACTTGTTCATAAAAATGAGGGCTTTGTAGAATACTTTGTGACTGCTATTGCATTTGGGTTGTGAAACTCGCTGGTATTATTGAAACTTGTTTGTAGTGTTGAACAGTGCATGCCTTGTCTAATTGCAAGGTGCTGTGGAAACGTACTTTGACTTGCTCTTACAGCTCCATTTCACAAACTGTTCAAAGATTGAGTCCCTGTAACCCAGCCCCAGTGTGTTGATTAAGATGTACCTGTCTTAACCTTCCGTGTCCTGTATAGCCAGGCTTTCACACATGTTCTCCTGGGGAGGCATGTTGCAGTCTGGGAAATTCTCTGTAGATTTTAGTTAATAATATTCCTCACCTTTGCTATATATTCTAGTGAATTAGTTACAGATGCTAACACTGAATGTATCATGGTTGGTTTCAGAGTTTGTCCATTTTGAGATGAACAGGAGAGTTTATATTTGGAGGTTTTTTTTTTCAGGCTTCTTCCAAACTCAAGCAAATCTATCTGCATTTGTTGCACTTGTTTTGTAGTATGTTTTTTGGTTTTTTTTTTCCTCTTTGAAATTCTACAAACCATAAGCCTGTTAATTTTTAATAAATGTGAGACTCTGGAGTGCAAATGAAAGGCCCAGATGTCCTCTCCACGTGGACTGCAGCAGATTTTTGAATTCTCCTTTACAAAACTTGACATTAGAGCATATGGAATTTTTATAGTAATTTTATAGAAAAGATTACTGCTTTGGCAACTGTTTTTCTGTTATGAATATTGAAAAATATTATTTGGGAATTTACAGTGAAAAGTGTGTTTCAAAATATTGTGGCACTCATTTTTATATTCTTGTAGTTGAGGTCCTAAGGCGACTATCAGCTTTCATACCAGATCAAGTCAAGTCTGTAGCGCAGTGCCAGCATGGAGTAGTTCTGTATGATATAGCTAGGCAAGTCTTCATGCGTGTGAGAAACAGAGTCTTCATGATTGGCTTGAGTATCAGCATCTACAGCATTTGGAGGAGTGGACTGTTTCTCACAGCCGAAAGAGTACAAAGGGGGGTCTGAATTATAGTCCACATAGCAAAATAACCACCTTCGCCATTGTGAACATCGTGAATATATCATTATTTAGTGACAGCAGATAGTTTAATGTCCACCTGCTATTAGTTGGTTACTGATTCTGCTGCGTTGACCTGCCTGCTTGGCAAATTGAAATAAATATAATCAAAACAAAGAAATGGCGCTGTCTGCACTCTGGAAAGGACTTTAGATTTGTCTCTGACAGTGATCCATGGCAGACACTTGAGATAACAAGTGGCTACATTTGTCCTACATTAGGAAGGTGCGGGAAGACTTTTCTCCCTTACAGTATTCGATGTCTTGATAATACATAATATTCTGAGACTGATTTAAATTTGGAAGGAAGGACTTTAGTATTCCTTCAACAGTATTTTCAAAACTCAGTTCTGCTAACTCTGGCTTTTTTTTTCCTCTGTAGAAGTGTCAGTTTTGTATCTTGAAAAGTTTTTTGCCTCTTTTATTTCCAGTGGCTGTAAGTGGTATGAAATGTTTTGGATTCCCCAACTTTTAACTTGATTGAGGGTTTTCTGGTTCTTGATCATGACAGAAAAAACATAGTTTCCTATTACTTGCATCAGTTTACCGAATTCAGATGGTCAGACATATGATGGATGATACAAGACTCTAATTCCTTGATCATTCTGAGATGTCTCTAATGCAGTGAAGGGACAACGTTCACTTGGCCCGACTCCTTTGGAACAGTACCTTTCTCAAGTAAGAGCTTGCCTTTTGCCAGCAGCCTAGCCGATTTATACTTAAGACCTTCTGAACTCTTGGTGTAATGTCATCATCTGTACCTGATGACTCATTGTTTTTATAATTATCAGTTTGCTCAAGAACCTTTTCCCCTGACACCTCAATTTCCCAAAGTATATCATCTTTATTAGCAAAGAGGAGGGAGCTTGGATCCTGGTTCCCACCTACAAATCTCTATTAAATGCCTGGGAACATTAGGCTTTAAAGCATGCCGTGAAGGTCGTGATATTTTCTAATGAAACCAAATTTAGAGATATGAAAATCCACCATAAGTAGCATTACTTTTCCCCTCAAAGAGCAGTATGTCTAGTCTTTTTTCCTAACCTTTTCTCAATTTTCCAATTTATATGGTAAATAAATTAGTAACTGGGCCAAAAAAGTTTTGTGGATAGGTCTCAGATTTTCTCTCATTTGTCACTGAAGAGAAAATCAAATTTTTCATTGAAAAATCACAGCATTTGCACATAAAATGTTATATTGAAGTAACGGAGAGTTCACCTTTCACTCCATTTTTGTCCCACACTCCCCTGAAATCCTTCCTTTTGTGTTTAACTTGCTTCTTATGTATGTGTTGATTATTTATTTAAGTATTTTGCCACCTGTGAAATTCTTTGCAGGAATTTAAAAAAAAAAAGTGAAAAAACCCCTAGGGACTGGGATTTGGAAAGTGCCAAGCTTACGGTCCAGAGAGGGCAGTACCTGGCACCATTAAGGATAACAAGAAGAAGAATTCTCTGATGGGGACTCTAATAAATGTAGTCGCGTGCTGTAATAAAGAGCACATGAAAATGGATGTGGTGTAACAAAATTATTCATAAAGAGAAATGCAAAAGGTTGTCATGCTGAGTGGTTACATGCAGTTATATGGAGCACTAACAAGGTTATCACTAGAAGCTGAGTGCTGGGGTGCTCACAGATGTTTCCTAACTAGCACAGAGAGTAAAATGTTTTTATCTTGGAGGATATAGGCGAGGCTGGAGTTGAAGGGGTGCTAAATCTTTCTGCTGATTGTTAATAATTCAGAGCCAAATGGCAATAACGGCTCATGTAGGTCAGCATAACAAACAAAGCAACTTCACTTCAAGATGTTTGATGGAAGATTTTCAGGCTAAATGCTTTAGTGCTGCTGTCTCCTGGATTCTTTTTGGTACAATATTATCATATTCTCACCCTGTGCTTTATAAATAACAGCAAAATGTGTGCATGCATGTGTGTGCATGCGTACACAAGTGTTAATGAAATATAGCAAGCCAACTGAAATACTCATCGGAAAGGTTTACTGTGGAAGCAAGGAGCTCTTGCTAAGCAGCTGCTGTAACGTTAGAAAACCAGAGGCTGAACCTCCGCTCACATTCCAGAAGTACAAAATTTCTAGGAAGCGCAGTAATTCAGAGAGTTGGCTAAGCGTTGTTCCAGCAACTCACAGAGCTAAAACATCATTTACCCGCAACATCAATATGATCTGAGTTTTATACTATCATTTAAACAGCAACAGATTTACAGCATAGACTCAAGGTATGGCTGTAACTAATACCGTAACAAAATCAATAGACAAATGTTTTAGCAAAGGGCAGTCGCTGCTATTTTCACTGATGTGTGTTTGTGTGCATAGCACAGTCACACCAATGTGTTTTAAATTCAGCTCATAGGAAGGAGTTTTAAGCTCGGGGATTTAAAGCATTCAGACTTCTTCAGAGACCAAAATCATATCAAGACACGGCTAGGAGTATCGGTGGCCACGTCTAGAGCCAATAAAAATCTGTGGAAGTGTTTTTCTACTGAAATTGGCCTTTGGGGATTTTCCTTTAAGATTACATTTTAATTGAAGTAGTGAGCCCGTTCTGCATGTGGTGGAAGTAAGACGGCCACTAATATTAGAGTTCCTCACAGGGCCCTGCAGATTTTCCCATATTAGTTAAGACCTTTCCGTTGGACTTAGCCTTCAAGCCGTGGAATGATGAAACACTCTGTACTGTTTCATCAGTGCCTCTCATCTTCAGAAGTTGATTTTAGGCAAGCTATTAGTGGTCATGGTGCTCAGCTGGGATAGTAGCTGTTTGCTTTCACATTTCAGGTATTTACATCAATCATCATAAGGATTTTGTCACCTCATAACACCCTGGATTTAAAAATACATATATAGAAACAGGAAGAAAGGTGAAAGCTGAAAGGATGGACAGAGTCTCTGTGGCTTGCAGCAGAAATAGGTCTGTGTAAATATCAAGCATAAAAATTATAACTTGGAGCATTTACCTCCAGAAGTTACAACGTGCTGAATACCTTTGATCCACACACCTCAATCATTAAGGGTACTAAATAGGTTTTTCTTCATATATATGCCTGCATTTATGGGCTTAGAGTACCAACCTAGGAATAAAGACTTACATTGATTTTTATTTTTAAATTAACATAAGCTCTAGTACTCAAAGCCTATTTCATGAGAGACAGGTTGTCTTTTTCTTTTATTTTTTTTCCCAGATTAGCTGTCCAGAAACAGAGTCAGAAATAGAAATCATTAAGTAAACTTAAGAATTAAAATGTTCTTCCCCCACCTTAACAAAGAACTGCAAAGAACAGTTTTTATGTGAAATAGGGGGTATATGAATTTGATTTTGCTTCTCAATGGAGAGTGTTTGTGCATGCGGTTTGAGAGGAGCAGACGACACCAGGAAGGTGATTTAAGCTGATGTATTTTAGTCTACCTTTAGGACTGGCTGAAGGCATATGCGTGATCCGTGTCTGTTGTTCAGCTGACAAGTAGTAACTTGTTAAGTTATAGGAGAGCAATCACTTTTAAGCGTGAGCCTATATACTAAGATATTAATCTGAGGCCCTCTTCTAATTGTCAACAGTAAGAAGTTTGTTCACGTGGTAAAGGTATCGCTTGCTGGCGTTAATGAATAAGCAATGCCAAAAAAACAAAACCACGTGTTGCGTTCGGAAACGTTTCCGCAATAGCGTGTCATTGTTAGGGTGAGGAAATGTCACGTGCGGCTTCAGACTATTTATACTGCCTAAAATCAATTTTGAAAAATGTAAGCACTGGCCACAGTGGGGCCCTAGCAAGGATTTGAAATAAACCTCCCAGGAGGAGGATGTAATTATTTTCTCTTAATATCTAAAATATCAGGTTTAAAGGGAGAAGGTAAAAGCATTCATTCAGCAGAAGTGCCTCAGTGTGTTTATTGAATGGAATCACACAGCCCGGAGGCCAGCCCTGTGCTGCCTCACACGCCTGCTATCCCACTAATTTTGCTGGGATTAGACGAGGTGTAAATGAATGCAGAATTTAGCCATGGGATTCTAAATCCACTTTGGCTGAGAAACCACACGTGGGCATGTGTACACCTACATGCACAGACACACACGGCCCGCCTCGCACCCCTGCAGGTGGAGGGTGCTGTGGTATGCTTGTGGGGTGGGGTCCCTATGGCAGGAATGCCAAAAATCTGTTAAATCTTATTCACCTCACAGAAGTTATAGCCAGCCTTGACAGTGCCATTTCTGTCTTTGAAATGTATTGCTGTTTTAAAAACTAGCCAAATGCACTTAGTTTAAGAAAGCTGGACTGACCTGGTACTTTTCATTGCATTTGTGAGGTTCCACCTGTCAGCCAGCTTGATGGTGTTCAAATGAGACGTTCACATACCACCTTCTTTGAGCAGCGGCATATGAGCGTGGGGAGCTGAACAGGAAGAACCTGTAACCTCTTTGCACTGCTGAAAGGTAACTACGTGTCTTTCATTCAGGAAAATACACTCGCAGAGACTGCTGTTGATGAGACGTTCTTCTTTCCAGCTAGAGAGACGGCTGCAGAGCTGAACCCTCAACATTTGGGTGTGAAACCAGTGAAAGTCCCAACCAGAGAGGTTCTTTGGCTGCTCTGGAGCTCTGTGAGGGCTGAAGGTTGAAGGTCAGAGTGAGACTTCCCATTTTAAGAGATATCATAGTGTCTTATCCCATAGCGATAAGTACTTGATCTTGCAAAGTAGTGAAAATTTCTTGAAAATTACTTCCGTTACTCTTTGCCATCATTAGTAGAGAATTTGTGTTCCCCGGCTCTCAGGAAGATCGGCAAGCGTAGGGTCTGGGCATCTGTGTGACATTAGGGCCATGTACAAAATTAGAGTCAGGGCCTGAATTCAAATTTCAGACGTATCCAGGTGACCGGAATTCAGACGCCATGTTTTACTCTGGGCCCATCTCTGATTTTTACTCAGATACAGTAGGAACAGAACAAACAAGCCAGCTCTGTTCAAGAGAGGATTTAAAAGCAAAGATGTGAGAGCTACAGGAAGGATTGCTGCTATCTCTGGGCCATATTGTGTCATTGATTTTTAGGCTGATCTCTTAACTGATTCCAATTGGGACTTAGACTTAAAAATTGATGATACAGTATGGCCCTACGTGATGAAGAGTAACGGCTCAGGTTTGCTCGCAGCTCCAGCGACGTAAATCCTGAGTCACTCCACTCAGCTGGAGTTAGGTCACTGGAGCTGGAAGAACTTGGAGCCCGTTACTGAGGGGTAAGGGAGGATGTGGACCCACAGCGCATCAGCTGCTTCAGAGGATCGGCCCATCTGCACCCTCTCTCCCCTCAGCTAATCAGATAATTCAAGGCAGCTTACCTCTCTATGAAAGAAAGATAAACAACCTTGAAGTAACCACAGGATAAAAGCATGCACGCAGGCAATTACCAGAGAGCAGCTGATGCACTGTAAGTTCACACCCTGCGTTACCCTGTGCTAACTTGTTTGTAGGCTGGTTCTCTCTGAGTGCAGTACTGGAGAGCAGGCTGCAGCCCTTTACATCACCCTAATGACTGCTACTCAAAAAACAGTTGCAGCCTGCTAAGCTCTTTCAAGAATAAAGAAAAGGGATGGGCTAAAAAAAAAAAGTCTTCCTTTTGGAGATATTTTCCTTATGCTTTGAAGTAAGGCCAGCCTGACAGTTCTTACTGGTTAGTATCTAATAGTACTTAAATGTAGTCCAGTTGCTACCCTTAAGATTCCAGTTTCTGTCTGCTAGAATTTGTTACAGCTGTCAATAAGCAGATCACAGTAATAATTGCAGTGGTGCCTGCTGACACCTCTGTGGTTAATGTCTGTCATTAGTTTTATTATAAATCCACATTTATTAGGAGTTGTAACTTGGACAGAGAACCTGGTCTTTAAGATGAATTTACCCATATAATTATAAACTATTGCTTTTTTTTAATCCAGTTATTTTTACATTTACAAAATGCCAAAAAATGAACGCTTAAGAATGGTTTACAATGTAAGAAAGCTTTTTATTATTTTTATTTGCTCATTTAAAAATCCCATTGTTTGCCAGAATTCCACTCAGACCAACAATGAAACAAGTTAACACCTCAGATGCTGGGATATAATAAACTACAAAATGGCCCCAAACATATGTTCTTTCCAGAAGCCTGCAAATCTTGACAAATGCATGGAAATACTGCTTGGGAACATATTGTGCGACTGGAGACACTGAAACCCACAAAACAGAGAACTAAATTCTGCCTTCAAATATAACCCTGCAACTCGATTAACTGCATTCTGATTAATGCTATAATTTGGCCCAGAAAATTTAGGGCAAAGGCTGAACCTATTGGTTAACACATAACTGCACTGAGCTATTGCATGAGTCTCAACCCTCTTTTTTGTCTTACAAATCATTGGCCCTGAAATACCTATTAAAGGCATAAATGGGTAATTTATAGATGAAGGGCCAAATTCACCAGTGCTGGGTCTGGAAGATATAAATAACACTTTCTTGTTTCAGCATGGCTCGTTGCACTCTGCCTTCCTTTGGTGTTTTCTGATGATGGAAGGAGATTAATTTAATTTGTGGTTGGGATTTCATATGAGCCTTGCTGTTAGCGGCTGCTGAATCAGTGCATTCCTCTATTGCTCTGGCCATTTGCTGCTTGGCTGTCTAGCACACGTTTTGGTCAGCTGTGGTACTTTCATTCCCCTGCTGCCACCACTGAACAGGGCACTGGGCTTTGGCATAGATTGGTAGAAGCTGACGTAATTTTGGTTTGAATTTGTTCTGGACTTCTAGCTTAAAGTTAAATTTGCTCCCTCTGATCAGTACCACTGAGTGAGTGACTGCCAGTCTGCTCCTTCTAATCAAAACATCATAACATCGCTTTAACACATGTATTTGTTTGGATTAATAATAAAGCACCAATTGTTGATCAGGAAAAAAAAGTTTGCTCTAGGAACCAAACTGTGTTTTGATTGGGATATATTGGAATATTTATGGAAAAATTCCTTTGACCAGAAAAATTATAATAAACTACATACTACATTAAACCTTAACAAAATGGACCTGCTTTATGTTGCTTCCAAAAGGCAGATCATAATCCAACAGTATCTGGTCAATGCTGATGGATAAATAGGCACTGTACTTCAAACACAGGGGAGCCTTGAGGCAGGAAATGATATTCATTTATAGGTACTGGTGCTTCATTAGGAAATCATAGCTGTGAACCAAGATTTTACTAGTTCTTGTAATGTAAAAATCTGATTACTTTGATTCTGTTCATTGGCGAACTTTTCAACTAGAGGCTTTAGCAATAAATTTGGACAAAACAGAGACTGTACAATTTCAAAGCCACTCCAGGAAAAAAATGCACCTCTGCTGGTGTTTTATATTAAAATTTATACCATCTATCATTCTAATAGATTTTTCTCTATTATTTGTCCATCATATCATGAGAACAAAATGCTATCTTTTCTCCTTGATATTGCGCTTTTTAGAAAAGCAATCCCTTTTCTAGTTCTCTCCTTTGAAGTAGCGCATAGCATGAGAGGTCCAGCATCAAGAGTAATTAGACTAAACCATGCAGAAATCCCAATGGAAGTCAGCAGGTAAGGATAGCATTAACTACTTAAAAACTAAAAAACAAATCAGAATGTTTTAGAGGACAAGGAGGGTGAACGAATCCTTTTTACATATACAAAAGCAAATAGGATCATTTTTTGCATATCATGTACTCTGATATTCTTAATTAGCAAAAAAGTAGGCATATTGGGATTAATTTTCTGGAACCCACGAAACCCTAACCTTAGAGGGAGTAAATGTAATAAGATTACTATAATAATTGCCATGCTGCTGGGATGTAACAGAGCAGCAAGTTACATGCAGTTTCAGTATATGCACGTACATGTATTTATGTGGACTTTTTCTCCAAATTAGGAAGAGACTTTATACCAGGATATGGTCCCTACCTTTCTGCAGGGAATTACTTTTTGGTGTTATGTGTAAACTTTTAATTGACTTCAGAAATCAACTTTATAGAGTAATTTGTTGAGGTTCCTTTAAGTATGTTGTATGTAGCGCTTTTTCGCAACCAGCGGTCTTTCAAAGAACCAGCAAATAACAAAGGAATGGGCCCTACTGCTGGTCCATAAAGAGAGATGCTATATTTTTGTCAGCTCTATGAGGAGATGCCTGTGCCATGTTTCCAGTTACTTAACTGCATTATAAAAAAGAAGTAGTATAAACATCTCCCCAGATTAATTCTGTACCTTAAAAACTGCTCTGTTTTGTCGTGGATGAAAAGGAAGCTGCCCACGGAAGTATGTTTTGCAGCGTAAAGTTAGGTATAGCACTTAAGAACCTTGAACTAATCTGTGAAGGTATCCATCATTTCGAGTTACTATATGGGCACAGCTTAACGCCCAAAAATTAGGTACTCTCAATTGCACATTAGTAAGATGCCTGAAAATCCTAAATTGCATGTGAATAGCTCAGCTCAGCGCGACCCATATAAAGAGACTCTATCCACACTGTGACCTTGAACCTTTTGCTTATATCTGACAGAAGATGCAGGGCTATATATAGTCCGGTCTCCATTTTAGAGGCGTACATATGCTAGCAGTAGTATAAGTACCTTGTACAGTCTGTCTCCATCACATTCTTTTTAGCCCCAGTATGTTGGTATTCATTATCCTAGGTGAGAAAAATAATTATGTTTTAATGAAATTTGCAAAATAATGTGCCAGCCATTGTTTATCAGACCACATAGTTACATTTTAGAGTTTTTGTACTTGCAAATAGTTCATAACAATGTATTTTCTATATTTCTATATGTGTGTTTTATTTTTTAAAAAGAAGAAAAATAAAGCAAAGAAATTGAGAGCTATAAGAATGATTAGACCTCTTGTAAAAGGTTTCTTAGTGCTGCTGCTGACCTTCTCAGTCTGTTCTGCTTTGCTTTGGTATGTTTAACTGCCCCGGGAGGTCATTATCAGACAGCGGTGACTGTTTTGTCAGGTCTTATTGTTTAATTAGATCACAGTTTATGTCAAAATTCTAAAATTCTTTTGGCACATGCCAAAATTTTCACAGTTTTTAGTTTTTAAGTTGAAATATTTCTCAAACAATAAGCAGCAGCTACAAGGGAGTAGACAAATTTATTTAATATTTACAGTGTACACTTAAAAATTTGTGCCTTGGGTTAAATTCATTGAAATGTGACATCTTATTTTCAAGAGTATCCTATGGGTAATCCCTTGAAACTTGTATTGACATTAATATAAGCCTTAAGAAATAGGCCTGCTGAGGCTCGCGTTATCTATAGGAAAGCTAATTTTTTCTACTGATCTTGCCTCCGTTCATCTGAAATGGTATAAGATTGTGTAAACAAACCCTCATCTACAGAATTAGAAAATGATGTTTCTGATATGCCTTTCCTGCCCTTGAAATTATATGCCTGGAGTATGCAATCTGTGATGTACCATGTTCCGCTAATGGTAAGATAATTGGTACAAATTTCTAGGCTAGAGGTAAATGCCAAACTGCCGTACCACAAATTTGTTGCTTGGATGATCTACTTGTTTCTGAATAAGGCAACCTACCTATCTTTTTCTTTGCCATATTTAATTAGAACCTATTATAGAAATTAGTGGAAAAAGAGGTATATTACTCATTCCTCAGCATTCTATTCAAGAATAAATTTTTAGTTGTCATTCATCTTGTGCAGAGCCAAATCAATTAGTGCCTTTGGAAAGATGCAGTGCCCAAACTGAGCCAAGAGTGATGATGTTCAAAGGATCAAAACATTAAATGACCTCATGCAGGTCCCGTGTTCTGGAAAATGTAGCTGCTTTTTCCAGCTTTCTCATATGGCCTGATAAAGTGTATTTTCTCCCTCAAGACACTTGGTGTCTCTCAGCAAGATAAACCCCAAAGCCCCAAATCTCCCTCACAATAAGCTATTAGTAAGGCTATTCTGTGTCTTGATGCTTCAGTGTATGAGGCAGGAAATCATACAAGCTTTGGGGGGTAATTTATTTCTCTAGAGCTATCACCCTTAGATATCTCAGTATCACTATTCTCCAAGCATCTTGCTGTTGAATATTTACGGTGAATGACCCCACTGCCAGGGATTGCCGTGAGCACTGTAGTATATCAGTGCCCGGGCATTTATAGAGCAAGGTCTGTGCTACACCTTCAGAGCAAGCGCTGTCATTGTCCCTCCAGGTGTAACACAGGGAGCCGAATCACTCACAGAGACAGATAAATGACAAATGTGGATCCCAGACAACAGCAAATGGTAAAGTATATAAGGGAGGGACTAATTACTGCTGCAGCTGGGACTAAAGCCCAGGAGCAGGGAAGAACTAAAATGAAGCTGCCCCAAGCAGGTTGGAGCTGCTCTGGAGCGACTCTGGGGAGGGAGAGTTGGCTTGAGAACCTTGATGTCTCCTATCTTGTCTTCCGTGAAAGGAAAATGGCAAAAAGTAGTGACTCTTACACCGGGGAGAGGCCCAAATCTGACCGTATGCTTAGCCTGTGCTTTGGGATTGGATTTGATGTTTCCAGCACCCATGAAAGCT